>JANTCA010000369.1:0-12737 GCA_024741275.1 Chironex yamaguchii
TATACCCCCCCCCCCCCCCCTACACACACACATACAAACACACACACTCAAAAATTCATAAGCAGTTTACGGTCTATGAGCAGTGAAAATGTTCCGTTAGGTCCATCGAGCCTTTGGGAGTGTTTGTTTAATATTACGATTTAATACAGTGTTTCCTTTCAGGAGTGACAAAAGTTTGCAAGTCTTTAGTGGGATAAATAGACATTGTTTTGATAATCAGTTTGCTAACCACTACAGTAACAACGTAATCTGGTGAGAGAAACTACATGTAGACTTTCTCCACTTAACTTTTAAGTTTACGCTGGTCGTTATGCCTCTTAGCCATGTAGAACTTTATAACGATAAGGAAAAGGGAGTGCGTTGTGCGGCAAAAACGTACCGAGCATAGCATGAGAGACGAGCGGAGTGGGTGTAGCGCACATGGCGAGTAAATTCAGCTGGCTTTTTGAGAGCGCTTCAGACAAAAAATGTTTGAAGTTTTTGTATTATTTTAAAGCAATCTAAGGCTATTTGGTGGGCTTGATCTTCATCGATGTAATATAATCACACCGACGTAAATCAGTCAGAATCAATTAGGATTGATGACTCTCCCTCCTGGCCCCTCTTTTCCAAATATATTGTTCATGTGGTAACTAGTATCGACATAATCTATGAAATTAAGGAACAACAATCATGATCAGGAAAAGGAAAGAGATACATTCTAAGTTTATTAAGAACAGTATTTAAGCGGATCTAAATATCTCTATGAAACTTAGAAAAATAGCACCTTCACGTATTTGCAATTAACTTGGACAGTTTTTGTTGTCAAAGTTACGATTGCTCTAATTTTATCAACTTCCTGAAAGGGACCAAACAGGTCTGTTCAGTGTTCACAGTCCTTCATTTTCTCTTTCTTTCTTATTGTCCTTTCTTATTTATGATTGGCTAGTTTCGATACATGTTTCATGTAAAAAGGTTGCCATATATCTATACTTTGGTGTTATCTTAATGTTGCAAAGTCAAAACTGATATTCAGCCTATGCTAAATATCTAACGTTACCGAAACTCTTGTTGGCTACTTTGATTTGAATACAGAAATGACTATGGGCTGGTCATTCGATTTTCTTGGGAAATGGCCGCTGCCTGTGATCGGATAACTTGTCTTCACAATTAATCCAACCATTGTAAAGGAAAGGTGACCAAAGGTTATATAAAATAAATGCAACTGGAAAGACTGTGAAAATATTGTAAGTGGATGAAAATCTGGACAAAAATCTGGAAACTGTAAGGAATATCGTCATGGCCGTAACACCGTGAGACTAGGCAGAAAACCGAGTGACACAGAGAAACCGTGAGAGCTGACACGTCTGCAAATGCATCCAAACTAGTCGCTTTCCGTTAATTCAACTTCACGTTACATCAAAGGCAGTAGCATGGCCAAAGGTCGTGCTGAAATTTTCAAAATTTTAATTTTCTTTCACTGACAAAAATTGAGAATGCTAAATGCAGCTAATCGCCAAAGTCATAAAATTCGGCAGTCTCCTGATTTGAAAATCCAACGGGAACATTTTCCTAAATGTTTACAATCCAAGGTTTGAGTGCCTGATGGGTCTTTCATTTACCAATTGTGCGACGGTTTCGTACACTCTCGCAATTTTAACGACGGTTTTTTCCCATATATTTTTGTCCAGCAGCAAAGTCTCTGAGAGGAAAGCTTTCATCAACTTCTGATTATGCAAAATAACATCGGTGTTTTGGCTTTTAGTGCTCGAACGTATCTGCGTATTAATGTGACACTTTTCGTTGTAAAGTAAAAGGTTTGCAGTCTTTACATAATCAAGTCAAATACCATAGAAATTTAAACGTTTACCACATATGAAATAAAGATAAAAAACTGCCATATAAAAATACCTGACCAACTTTCATTTCCTATCGGCAATATTTCTTCGTCTAATTATATCTCTAGTCCTATGGTGGCAAAAATTATTTCAAACATTAACTGATTCACCTAAATCTTTTAAACAATTATTTGCTGTTTATTGACCACGACTATATAATATTACATTTCTTTTTAGCTAATTATCACTATCTGTTTATAGCTATAGGTGAGTATAGCTAAATGATAAGCAACTGCTGTGTTTGTCTGAACTCTTGGAAGGATTTTTTATGAATATTGAGGTCCTCTTTGAGAAATTGACAACTATGGATTTTTTAGAAACAACCTTGGTTGCTTATCTATCCGAAACTCTTAATATCCTTTTTTGCAATCCAGAGAAATCATGCAATACATTACAGCTAAAATACTTGATCAATGCATAAAAGCATAATATAGGTCTCTATCATTATTTGATAAAACAACTTCGCGATAAGACGGAAGAGTACGTCAATCTGGCAATGCAATCATATCCCTCAAAACTGACGATTTTCAATTTAACAACATTTTCAGATGTGTTCTATTTGGGACAAGAATAGTACATGTCTCGTGACCCTCTATGTCCCTCTACTGCACAGATTTTTAAAACTTGTACTGTTTATACGAGAATAAACAGAGTCCTGACCTTTTCCCTCCATACATCTGTAGAAGACAAAGCTTCCCTTTTGCGTTTAAACTTTCTCTTAACATACGTAAAATTATCCTGCCAATGTATAATTGTACTTTACTTAACATAACAAGTATTCACTTAGTCAAGCAATGCTCCCAACACTACTGGTGGAAAAAGTTCCATTAAAACATCAGAACAAAGGGAATCTTAATTACATAAAGATACATTTGCGAGTACACCAGCGATGAAAAATACATTAGTGAGTTAAACCGTAGATAAACGATACGTTTGTGAATAACATCAAAGATGAACGACACAATGTAATTAACAACTGGATTCGCAGTCCAGGGATGTAAAGTTAAACAGAGGAAAAACTGTGACAAGTGTATACAAAAATGAAAGAAAAGAATAAGTTGTTTTACGTAAGTTACCAGGTGTTTGTTACCTTGCATCCTATTGCTTTAGGAAACACACGTTGTCCTACTTTGGCTTTCTTTTTTTTCATGAATTTAAAAGTTCAACCTTATGAAAATACTTTCCTGGTGTTATTTAAATTTAGAATAGTGAAACGTGCTCCGACGTGAAAATATTTAAATTCATGGGATATAGCAGCATTTAAGTTCTCTACAGCTAAAGGTTACTTGATACATAGCAACTCCATACTCGAGAGCAAACTTAGGACGCGAATGACAAATGGTTTCACCTCATGTTCGATTCCCCGTGTATTTATAGGACGGAAGCAGTCAAATTTACGTTTCTGTGATTCTCTTGGAAATTTTAACTTAATGTTAAAATGACATAAATTTAATGGACAATTTAATCAACGAATGATCAGTTGCTTGCGCAGGGGTAGTATTTATAAGGCTACAGATAACGCTTTGGTGGTACAATTTTCTCATTTTGCTTGTTGGATTGCTGCTCAGGGTTGGCAATGCAACTCCTTCGAGGAACTTATCCTGATTTGCAAAGGTCAATAAAGAAAACATTGCATATAGAATTTTTTCAGTGTTTTAGGAATCTGAAGTTATTTAGCAAGTTAAGTAATCGAGGCACAATAAAAGCGAATGAAACAAATAGGTATTTACTAGGGAGTAGTGGTGGGGTGCGCATAGCCATAGACTTCGCAGACCACCAGATAATCTTTCCTTGATTAAATTGACCAATAAATGTTAGTTGATCAATCTCCTTTATATCTGTAAACGAATCACAGAAAATGTAAACTGACTGCTTTGGTTTTATAAATGTACGAGAACCTAACGTGAATTTTAGAATAACACACATCGAAACTTTTATCGTCATTTGCATCCTGGAACGCTTGCTTTCCAGTACAGCGTTGCCATGTGGTATCCAACCACCTGACCTTTAGCTGCAAAGAACCTATTGAGTGCAGTTTTTAAGTACCTTTAGCCTGACGTCGAAACTAAATAATGCCTCTGTTGTACTTAAAAGAGAATTTCCATCGCCATATACCATCGAAATCTAAACCCAATCTTACGAACATAGTCTGGTGTGAGAAGAAACTACTGTCTCACTTGGAAGAGAAATAGACAAATGCAAACACGGCATTGTGAGAGCCGAGATTTGTTAAAGTCTCGTCGAAAAAGGTACTTTGTCACTACTCTTGTCAAACTTAAGGTCATTTAAAATCACTCCGCGTGTAGAAATAAACTGGGAGAGAGTTTTCTAGGGAAGTTAAATTTAATCTAGCAAAACTTGTGTAGAATAGAAGTGACAGATAATATAAATTTAGTTGATAATTTATGCTGAAAAAGTCTTTGTAAACTATTATAAATGATTGAATCAATTCCATAAGTACACAGCAAAATGACCAATGAAAATGCTTCCATCGATTTATCATCAACGTCGTGATAAAGTCTTATGTTATCAGGCGAAGTAATAATATCCGTACTTCATTGTTTCGTACATCTTGTTTAATTTGCTAGCTAATTTGAAGATTCAGAAAAAAGACTTAGGAGGTCATCTGTAGGATACAATTAGGTCAAATTTAATTTGTTTTTGTATCGGTAACTAGTTTCAATAGTCTGCACTGCACTGTACTGTACTATAGGCTTAGTTGTGCTAATAAACTTTAAGTATAATTAACTTAGCAAATATTTTCAAGAAGTCAAAATGCATCAAGCATGTGCGTTGACTAACGTAGGAATTGTCTTTGAATTTCTACAGTTGATTATTCCCCCTTGCACTTGTCGTTTTCTCAAACCCAGTGTGTTGCTACACGCGGTTTCTTATCAAATCCTGATCTACTAAAGGTAGCCAACTGTCCAGTTGCAGAATTTTGTGCCTTACTTTCAAAATGTTGTTGATAGTAAAATCTTCGACATCGTAGGATAACTGCAAGTTCTCTACGATATGCTTTGTTGTAGATGCAGTAAATTACAGGGTTTACAGCACTATTTATACAAACTAAAAAAAGAGCAATCTCATTAAAAACCCGAAGTGGACGATTGTAATGGTTAACAAAAAAATGAAGCAATGTACTTACAAAAAATGGTGCATTAAGGACTGTAAACAAGATGGTGACAATAAATATCATTTTAATAGCCCTTTTGTTTTCTGCCGTTCGCTTGCTGTCTCCTGACGTAAAATTTGCGTCGTTGACGGTCTCAAACAACCTCCTTCTAAGACGAAAGTATAAGATCCAAATTGCAGCGACAGGAATGAAGAAGAGTACAACTGATACGGTCCCAAACCAGACTAATCTTTGCAGTTGAGGAATGGTGTATTGACACCGCGAAAACATCCTCCCAGGAACGTCGACTGCTTTCAGCCATCTAATATATGGAGCAGTTGCAAGAGGGAGTGATATCATCCAAATGGCCACCAATAAAATACCGGAAAGCTTTCTTGAAATTTTGGCTTTAAAAGGATACATTATCCCTCGATAACGAACAAGTGATATCGTAAGAAGCGTTAAAGTGGATGCAGGGAGAAAGCTGTCACCAACTGGGATGAGCACGTAGCAAGCAAATTGTCCGATATTCCAGTCTATACGAGGAGCAATAACGATTCCAGGTAGAAATTGTACGAGTAAAACACCGCAGTCAGCTATTGCCAAGTTTAAAAGAAACGTTTCGTAAATCGAACTCTTCTTACTCCGTTTTCTTCGAAGAATGATAATAATCACCAGAAAATTTCCAAGAACACCAGCCACAATGCAAAATGGGTAAGTTACCATCCTCATGATAAAATCAAGCTTGGTTTGTTTTTGAAGTGTGCCATTATCAGGGAATCTCGATAATTGAGATCCATTTTGAGCAAAGGTGAAACTGTGATTCATTTTGATTTGAAAGATTTACTCAGTCAAGCCACCTGACAAGTACTTCGATTGCCCTTCGGCTAGTAGAAACGTCTGATACCTATCTCCGAGAAACTGATCTATTAATTGCAAAGCATCTGTAATACAATCATTGTTTAGCAACTTATATTCAAGCAGGTGAAAAGATATAACGAAAATTACACGGAGTAATTGCACGATTTGCCATTGTTTACGAAACATAAGTAGAGAGATTAAATATTAATACCTAGTTAAATGGTAGAAGACTTTGTACACCAAACCGATTGGATAGGCAAGAATAGGATGATTTTAAGCTTGCCTTGCTTTGTATTATGAGAAATATATGAGATAAAATGTACCTACAACTAAGTTTTATTCAGCGAATATATAACTCATGTTGTCAAGATGTTTCTGTATAGCCATTTTAATGATGAATAAATAGCCTTTTTATAAAAATGTTATCGAAAAAGGTGTTTTATAAGAAAAATGCATTAAAAATTACAAAATAAAATGAAATATACAAAAAAATTTCTTCTCGTGTAAGTAATGATTTGGAGAAAATAATAAAGATTAAACTAAATGGCTACTTCTGTTCCAATAACAAAGATCGTAGTACTTCTATAGTTTCGTTGCAAAGTTAAATACGAATCTAAATGGAAACTGTTAGTTGTTCATTAGATTAAAATTCAAAGAATCTTTATTGGTTAATTTTTCCGATATTCTAATTTCTATTAAATTAAATGACTGGTGAAGATGTTTTATCAGTTCAGAGAGAAACGATAGTACAAACTTTTGAAGTTGTTGCTCGGAACAACTGCTGTATGGAGTTAAAATTTGACTATGATTGTATCATGAGTGAAATATTTAATAGCATGGATGCAAAGCAAAAGAGGAGAACGCAATTTCGCTTTCAAGTAGTATATGCTCTCAATTCTCTTTGTAACATTTTGGGTTTGTACAAATTCCAAATAACAATGCATATCTTTCAAAATTTCATCACTATATTATACTTTTTCTCACAGTAATTGCAATAATAATTATTTATTTGAGCACGTTACTGTCACAACTAGGAGATAAAATTTGCTTTAAAATATGAACGTTTTTCAAAACGTTCATGGTACAGTAAATCATGTTACTTTTGGTTGTGTTATGGTACATTATATGGCTTTACATTGCACTAAGTTGTATGATAATTCCTGTAATATTTCACTTAAAGAAACATTACGCATAGATACAGTGGTGTAATATCATCTGTTAAATACTTATCCTCGATCATGATATAAAGCCTTATTATTGAAAGGAAATTAATTTTGTTAACATAGCTATTTGAACTAAAACGTCCTGAAGATGTTCTTGATAACGTATCTCACTATTCTGATGGTCGGTTTGGAAAAAAATTGAGGCGCGATTTGAATTTACGATGGTTGCTTTGTGTATAATGTTTTGAAACGTTGTTACGCCGGAATTTCATTGTAAGCGTTGATGACACAGTTCAAGCAGGTAGTGATGGCTGAACAGTGCGTAGAATAAGAGCAAAGTAAGATTGAAATACTTTACAGGTTTATATTTTTATTCTAGGGATATGAATATAAAATATTAAAAGGCTGCTTTAGTGATCTGTTCTGAAAATTCTAGGATCAGCTTTCCTGTTTATTTAAGTGTGTAACGTAGCAGTACAGTGAATTAACTAAATATACAAAGGAAAAGTGAATAACCTAATGAACCTCTTTCATGGTTGGGTAATTTTGACAGCGCTTTAATGTTTTCTTAGGGCAGTGAAATAGTGAAATAAAGACAATTAGTTTAAAAGAGACAATATATTTCAAATTAACTCGAAATACGGTTTTGGTGTCTCATTAGTGAAATAAAGCTTGAAAATTGTTTGAAAATCTAAGATAGCTAACAAAAACTAAAAATCATCTCTAAAGTATCAAACTTTTTAGCCTGGATTATTGACTGAACTTCTTTCAAGATTTCAGCAATTGTTTTCTTCGGACATGCTAGCCACCGTTCTTGCCATTGACGTTGTCTGAGGTATGATCTATGAGGTATGATATATACGGTAAGGTACGTTTTAGGTATACATTAGAGACAATCCTATGGTATTCATTTATCATACTGCTCACAGTTAATGTTTCTATATTCCATAGTTAGTGTTTCTGTATCCCATAGCCTTTTATATCTAGAAGAGTTCAGATTTGACCTCAAGCTTATCTAACCAATTAAAAACAAACTAAGTATTAACCAGCCTTATTTCATAAAGTATGCGTACCTTCAAATGTCTGTGTGGATAAAATTCTGATGCCCATAAATTTGGCACATTAACTAAATATTGTAATGAGCAGTATAGTTTAGCAGAGATGAATATAGTGAAATCATGTTGATGTGTGAAGATTAATTTTGCGTTAGGAGAAAGAATCTGTGGGTTACAACCATTGAAATTGACAGTACTCTTAGTTTGATATAATTTCTGAAGATACGTATAATATGTTCAGGAAACAGAATAACACATTTCCTTGGAAAAATATGAGACATTGAACTAACCTGCCCTATCACTTGCTTCCCTAGCTTCATTGTCATTGAATAGGAATGGTCCTTTAAACGCTATATAGCCTTCCTGCTACTCTCAAGTAATTTTTATTATATTTGTCTATATCTCTCTAAGAAGCCTTTTCAGGCTTGTTACTTACGAAGCAGAGCTAGTTAAATATATATGCAACTATGAAATATATATAAATACACAGTCTTATTAGTAGAGTGATACTTGCGAAGTCAACTTCTTGAGAAATATTTTAATAAAATGTAAGAGCTTATTGTACAAAAAAATTTTACAGGTCGCACCTGGTCCAATTTAAAAGTAGACTTTATTATTGCTTCATTAGTTGCAAGACATTGTTTAACAAAACCATATGTGTCAACTATGTCGTTATGACCAAATTAAGAGTAAAGGCAGTTAGAAACAAAAATATCAATTACATGTAGTAAACATTATCAAAACATGAGACAAGAGCCTTTTCGTTGATACTAGAGAAGAAAACGAGTGAGCTTCATTCTAGCATTACCATTCAATGACATTGGCATCAAATCTGTTAAGTAAAACGGTTGAGCATGTAATAAGCACAGTACATAAAAAATGAATTTGAAATCCGATTCCCTAGATCTTTCTCAGCTAATACAAGATACTATATCTTGTATATTGTAAAAATATAGTATTGGGACGATAATTTACTGCCAGGGCAGCGGGAAAAGTCACTCAATAAAAAAGGTGAATGACACAAAACCGCATGGAATTTATTGAGAATATTAATGAAAACCTTTAAAAGCAGTGGAAAGTAGAACATGAAAGAATACCGCCAGTCTACTTTTGGATCGTTTCGGATTTAACGTCTCAAAGAGGATTAACTTTTAATGTCAAATTCACTGTTTTCTTGCAATACTTTGTTCTTGTTCATGTCTACAAATAACGCAATTTGGAATGTATTGCATCAAACGTTGATGATTAACAACTACATATTCTTTTTCAAAAATGGACGATACGGTATATCAATCCACCTCTAGTTGTGTTTATTCGGTTAGTATGATTTGTATCTCTAAAATTTTGTACGAACCAAAACTGTGTGGCATGGTCACACCAAGAACAACGTTTATTTGCTACTTTAGTGAAATTTGAACTTCCCTGTCAACTTGTTTTCCAATGCTTTTTGTTAATGTTATTTTCATAAAGTAAAGAAAATCACTCACATGCCCAGCAAGGAGAAAATAACCCTTAGTAATCGGGCTGTAAAATTCTTCTCTCATATAAATTGTGTCATTGCCAATGACTAGCTAAAATTGGAAGCTCAAAGGAGCAATTTCTTGACCATTATAATTGCTGCTTTTATCTATGACCTGCACGGGGCTATTCACTTTGGTCGTAACAGTATGAAATATGAAAGACTTTTGATAAACAATTATATTTTACTTAAGGTAAAAGAACAGTTTAAAGTGTTGTGGACTTGAAAAGCAAATTAGTCTTAACAATAAACAATCCATATATATTGACTGGAAAATGTCTGCGTTGACAAATGTATGTTGTTGCAATGTTCATTGGACGCTAGCAAAGTTGAACTGAAACGAAACCTGGGCTTGATGAAGAATTTATTAAAGAAGTAACCCCATTTGATGGATGTCTGAAATTAGGATTTTCAGTTCACGGATTATGACAGTGAAAACGAGAATAGCTTAGATGTTACGTCTACGTGAAATGTAGGCTTCATGCTGAGGCAGTGTTTACAGAGGTCTTTGGATCCAACGTCTTGCTCTTAACTTGACAATCGTCCTAGATGTGGCGATAGTGTTCTCTCTGTGACCTTTGGAATTTACGGCATGCATCGTAGCAATAAGCTCTGCTTTCAATATCTGGTATACATAGGTAATTCATGATTTATTATAATAGACTCGTTCATGACCCGATATACCTATTCGTGGTTTTGTTTCTTCGTCTTCGCACAATGAAATAACCGACAATGTTAAATGCCAGAAGTTACAGTTCATCAGCAAAGAAGGAAGACCATTGACCACCAAAGGTAATGGACTCCGCTATGACCAAGGATCTAACCTCATAATGCGTTTTCTATTCCTGACATGAATGTAGCGGTCTTGGCATCGCTTTTCATAATAAAATGTGAACCTATGGTTACAACTGAATATCTCCATCGTTCTCTTGTGCAATGTTAAATCATGTCTGAAATCAATTAATAATCTGTTCTTACGACTGTGAATATGTATATGAAGAAAAGCGTTTAGCGTTGAATAGAATAAGAGAGCCAAGAAATGTTTTCTAACGATTTTCCAGCAAGATAAAGGTTAAATTTTCGTATGTTTAAGGATCTTTATTTATGCTTGTAGTATTTTTCTGGTAGTAGAGGTGCGTCAAGAACGGTATTTCCTTAGTCTTGCAGATTTCTCCTATGGATTCTGATGATAACAAATTTAAGAATTTGGATCTAGGTGACATGTCAGGTGGATTTGCACAAGTGGGGGCCTGGATTCAAGCTGTGGATGTTTTCAAGGCACAGAGGGAGTTGAATGAACCATGAGAACATGTTGGTGAAACTTGCAGGTTATGTTAAGTTGGTTTTGTACGTTTGAACTGAAAATTGCAGTACACCTCTGAAGAGCTCTGCGAAACGTAGTATTAATCAAGTACTCGACTATATGCAATGCCTTGATTGTGTAAATTAGATTAAAAAAGGAACATAGAAAGATTAACTTGTGTTGAAAAACAAAATTGTGACATTTAAAATGCGATATAAACTGAACTTTCATTTTAATCGAATACACTATTATCATTGATATGTAACTGTTAACTAGTATCTATATGACATGGCGCCCAAAATGTGCAGAATTTAAGACCTCAAGCTATTATTTAAACCCCCTCTATGTTTTTGAGTCTAAATCTACCTTTGGGTAAGACATTCACAGCAGAACCTAAAAGCATCGCCTTGCTGCACGGCATTTGATCCTTTACCTGTTAAAGTGTCGCAGGAGACGCTACAAAGTCTTCACTATTCCAGATAAGCAGTTACGGTTTCCTTGGATACACATATCATAGTATCAGTCATCCAGTCAAATTATTGTACAGTATCTCTTACATTACCAATGCAAGGTATGTAATATGTGTATCCAATGTATTGTACAGTATCTCTTACATTACCAATGCAAGGTATGTAATATGTGAGGTGTTTTTCAAATATGATTCTGTGGTTAGTTCATGTTAGACAATTGGAAAATGCTGTCATAAATCTACGTTCACTGACTCTGCCATACAAATTGCAGGAAATTTCTTCATCAAATGTATTCTGCAAAATATGATTGTTTATTTGATAACATCAAAAAAATATTTCTATAATGGATGCAAATGTAAAGTTACAACGAAAATTACAATCGAAAGATTTCTGACCTACAAAGGTTATTTTTATGATTTCAAGAACGTCATAGCCATGAAAATATTATAATCATGCCAAGTAAGACAAGTAAATACTATGAATAAGTCACTGTTTCTGTTCTAAAGCGACCAAGATAACACGGTGATCTTACAATAGACCAGAGTGCCGCGCAGATTAAAAACTTTAGTTATAAGTCAATAGCAAGCAATAAATGCGTCATCGTGAACAGTTCAGCTGTTTACTTGACAAGAGTAACCATCAAACTTTTACAAAATTTATTGTCTGTAGCTTTATGAAGAGTTGTATCGATAGAATTGTTATGAAAGTCATAGAAGCAATATTTTTTAAAGAAAACAATGATAATCATGAAGCAAACAACGATAGCTTTAACACAATAGTAACTACAAGGTGGCAGAAGAGGTAGCAACCAAGTATACTGTTTTAAGAAGGTGATTACACCCAACGATATCTTAATGAAAGCCAAGCTGGAAAATATTAAATTTCCACATGAAAAGTATCTGATACTAAATTTTGTTGCAATAATATTAAACGACAACTACGTGCGATAGGTAGCCAGAATTCAATCAATTTGTTAATTGACTACATGTCACTAACTTAGATGAAGAGGAAGACGGGGGAATTGCAATTAGTTCGTATTCAAATCCATTGGACTGTATCTTGGCTGATGAAATGGCCAGTCTGTGACCAAATGAAAAAAAAAATAACTGCGGAATACGTGACATCAGGCATTTGATAAAATGCTTTTTTCATAAACCTTAACAAAGGTACCTTGACTGTACTTGACATGTGTTTTACATACATGTGTCACATATTTACAGTTTACTTTACGTCGTGAGATTAATGTGTAGAGGTTGTTTAGCACAATTCTGCACTTCCTGTTCTAAACTTGATTGCTCCAATGGGAGCTCCTACGTCTTCTGTGATTGCTGAAATATTCATGCAGGCCTTTGAAACCACAGCACTGTCAACCGC
>JANTCA010000370.1:0-12737 GCA_024741275.1 Chironex yamaguchii
ATGTCGAAAATAAAAACATGCTTTTGTTAAGATTCTTAAGATCAAAGGTTCTTAATGTCTTTTCGGAATAAAAGCAGCAAGTTATTATCCTACGTAAAATTCCTCAATTGGATGACAATATCGATCAAGTCCAGATACAGTACCCATCACAATCGCTAGCCATCAAACTTGTCCACCACGTATACAACTATCGATAGAAAATCATTAATAAACAAAACTCTTTAGCTTAAAAAAGACCAAAAACGATTTTTGGGAAGCCAGTTCAAATTTCGACTTCCAAAGATCCGGCCACTTGACCTTTTTAAGTGAGAACTTGGCACAAAGCAAGCTGACACGAGGGGAGTTCAGGGCAGGAAACTTCGATATATGCCATTAAGTTTTTATATGTTTTAGTACAAATGGGTCAGAAATCAGCTTCTTTGTAAGCGAATTTTTGGTATATACAATGCAATGCAAACGAAAACATAAAGAAAGTAAATCAAATCTATATTGGCGATTATTCAGTTTACGAGTGTTAGATATATTTGAGGCTGACTGTATATAAATTAGTCATATAAATAAATAAATACGTTAATATATAAATAAATAAATTAATTAACTAATACGTTTACAACCAACTGTACATCTCTAAATTTTCCTTAATACACTTAACGACATTCAATAATGTTATTACTTTTGATTTAGCATTGTACAAATCCAACATATCATAAACCATGTACTGCCAAATATTCTCTAGTCGATAATTTTCATTTTCCAACATTTATCATGTCAGTATATAACTGCGTCATCTCTCCAAGGAATGTTAGTTCTTGCAGCTCCGGGGACCTGCCACAGACTGTGGCTTTTTCTTTACTAAGTGGGAATCTCAGGAAGTCTTTTTCAATAGCCTTCTTGATTGTTGAGTTATATGGTCGATGGGCTTCAAAACAATCCTGTAAGAAAGATATGTATTATCACAAATTAGCACACCTCTGAAATTAATAATAAAGAATCAGACTAAAAATTGACCTGCATGTCAAGTGCAACCTTCTCTTAGCTAAGAGGGCAAATAAAATGAGCAAATAGAGGAAATGAAACAAAAAGAATGATAGAGTTTTCCTTATTCATGAAAAGGTAACCTGTACTTTCAGATTTTAATGAATCCTAACCAGGCTTTTGTGCCAAATATGATCAAAAGATATTACTAACAAAATGGCATTTCCGTCTGTAAAACTTTTCATATTTTTTCACCTGAAGAAATAGATATAATTCTCCAATGTCGCTTCGAATGCTTGTTTTTAAAATCCGTAGATTTCTGTTTTTCTGTCTTCTTCTTCTTTGCAGGGCTCTTAGCCCATGAGTAACCTTCTTGAGCATATAAATTTCAATGATAACTCTCTTTCTTAACTGTCAATACAAGAAGAAGGAGAAAAAGTTTAAGTATATTATAATACAATAACCGACACAAGTTCAAAGTCGAATTACTATAAACATGCAGAATTTAACTGCAGTTTGAAAGGTAAGAATGTTCATCATGAAAATGAAACTTGCTGAGCGCAGTTGTTATCTTTCTTATAGAATAGGTAAGAAGTCAAATCTATTGTCTACAAACTAAAAACATTTTTAATTATCACGTCAGCAAACAAACAAAAGACAGACAAACGTCAGAAAAGTCACATTTTCCTCGGTGGAGGTAATCGTTGCCCCTTCACCTGTCCATTTGTGCAAATGTTGAAATGCACTTATCCTTGAGGCGTAACTTCAGTGATTAAATTCATTTCTTTGTTGATCTTCTAAAACGTTTTCAATCCGCACAATGAGAGCTGCTGCGATGACTCCAAGACGCCCATGAACGAAATCTTGTGTAATAAAGTGGAACTAAAAAGATAATTACGCAAGCATCAAATTACTCGTCACTGCTTACATCTTTGTTTCCGTATGACCAAGCTGTTTTGTATTGAAAGTCATCAACACAAAATGAGGGTATGCATGGTCCATTATTTGGGCCTCTAAACTGCTCCTCCTACAATGGAATGAAGGAATTATCGAAATTTAGAATGTAATGTATTTTGCCTCGGAAAACACAGGAAGTAGTGAACTATCAAGCCGGAACACTCGGATTACTTACGATAGCATCGAAAATGAGAATACAGTGGGACCAAAGTGAAATTTAACTTAACAAATATTATCTATTTCAGCAGATGGAGAAAAACAATGAATGGTGAACGGGGGAAAAGAAGAAGAATTTAAGACCTGAAACAACATAAAAAACTAAGAAAAACTGTCATACAATGTATCAAGTCAAAAAAAATTAAGATCAAGATCAGCAGGTCTACGACCTTGAGATCAACAACAATGACTCACATTAACCTTTCAATATATACTACTTGATTTAAAGGCATCTCTCAAACAGAAGCATTTTGCTTCCGCCTAGATAACAGTTGATAACTCATTTGACAACGATACACATAGAGAAAGGAAAGACTACATATTGCACAGAAAGGAAACAGCTTGTTACAAAATATTAAACCTACGACATTTCTGGTTTTGTGTAAGGCAAATAAGGGTAGCAGAAGATCGATAAAGATGGAAGAAGTCAACATACACAAGATAGTGTATCAAAGACCTCCATAATGTTTCGACAATGATCCGGATGAGGACGTGAAAAAACTAATGCGTGTAAATATTTAAAAGAATCAACCTTCCTCTTGTATATCATAGTCAACACGATTTATTGTGAGTTATAAAATCAGGCAATTGCCTTTTCTAAGTAGTTTGTGACATTTTGGAAAGTTACAGAAGAGAAACAGGCTTAGGAATAGTAAAAGCCGTGGTAGTTTTGTACAAATGCAAAACCACTCACTATAAGTAATTTACACTGTCAACACCTTGTTAGTTTCTAAAACAGCTTTTTCTTTGACTTCTAGTTTACTATATAGCCTCCAGTTAAACTCGAATAGTCGTTTAAATATGCTCACCAGATTACAGTAGAGTTGTTTGATTTCTTGACGTCTTTGGTTAAAACGTTGTTGAAGATTCGTAAAAGCTCTTATAACTGAACAGGTACGAATCACTTTGTTTCTTGCATGAAAACTTTTTCCAAAACTACTTTGGAGAGCCAGGAAAAAAAACACAACAAGGCCTGAAAATAAAAAGACGCAAATAGTTAAAGACTTATGACCAATGTTATCAAAGATACAGGAATCTTATCAGTATTTCTTTGTAGTTGGGTGATGCGTTACTCTTACTCTACTTGAGCAGCTCCTAGATTTTTCTTTAAGAGAGCAATGACTTGTTTTGCGGAACAGACTCATTCCTGTGTTTGCAGAGGCTTGTCACTAGTGTTCTTATAATACACAATATCAATTCATGTTAGATGAAGACACTTCAAGCTAATGAGAAGTTGCTTTCAGTCTAGAGAAGTTGCTTTCAGTCTAGAGAAGTTGCAGCCAGTCTAGAGAAGTTGCTGTCAGGCTAGAGAAGTTGCTGCCAGCTAGAGAGGTTGCTGCCAGTCTAGAGAAGTTGCTGCCAGTCTAGAGAAGTTGCTGCCAGTCTAGAGAAGATGCTGTCAGTAAAATGCATCTGCTTTCAGCAAAATGAAATCATCGTCATCAAAAACATTGGAGCGCGACCACTTCTAACGTAAAGATCGGCTTTGACCCTGATAATCAGAAAAACCTTTAGATACGGTGTATCCCTCCCCGTAACGTATGATAATTTATTTCTTTTGTAAATGAAAATCAATACTTTGATGCATCACAACAGTCTTATCCAAAATATAAACGGATAGGTTTACAAAGTACGTTTAAATCAAAGACTATCATGCAATATCAATAAAGGGGATAATCAAATGCTGAATAGAAGTAATTTCATGGTTAATCAAACTGCCGGTACTTAGGATTGTGCAATAAGGGACTTTCCTAAAGGCAATTGGTCACAAAAAAGTGATGAAAGAGCGTCCACTTGTGTCGTATCATGAAACATTTTCTTGTATTAATACTTGTTTAAGATTGTAATAATGTACAAAAACTTGGCAATAAAATTCTAAGCAGATAAGTGCTAGTCTATTTGAGAAGCATTAAATGAAAACAAAATAAAATTATAAAGTTTAATTGAAAACGCTTGACAAGAAAGAGAGCATAGATATTGAAATAAAGCAGTTTAAATGTTTTGTACTCACCAACAAAATTCATGCTGTCGGACTTGAACGTTCTCTCAATCCAGTGAAATGAAATTTACAGCACGTCAGCTTAGAACTTCTATCTCCTCGTTCGGATAGTTTCCTCTTTTATATAGCGTGAGACTTATGTCTCTCTCTCTATATATATCATTATTCCAGGCCTTTTTTCGGGCATCGTGGAACTACAATTTTTTAAATAAAAAGCAACTGCGTGGGTGTAGTCTACCTACCATTTTCACTGGTAATTTTTGTACAGATCCACGGAAGTTGCTCTTGTAATGTGTGTCCTGGGTGATTTCCCTGCAGATATCGTGAGTGACGACATACTGATACCTATTTTCGACTCGAATACACTAGATCACTTCAAAAACGCTTTTCAGACCTACTAGCCTAAACAAAAGATAAGTATTAACATGACGTATGGCTTGTGTATGCTACTAGCAGTAAAACAATAACGGAGAAATATCTGTGGCATTCTGATGGCTAATTTTGTTTGCTTTCAGCATCACCTTTATTCAGATTATCTCATTCCTTAGTGGTATTCAAAGTGTTCCTTATTTTAATGGAAATCAAGTGAGGGCCCTCCCCTCTTGCTCTACAGCCTGCTAGATATTACATCGGTTGTCTAGTAGTTCATCAATCAATCAATGTGAACTATATCCAGACAGAGCTCATCAATCAATCAATGTGAACTATATCCAGACAGAGCTCATCAATCAATCAATGTGAACTATATCCAGACAGAGCTCATCTTAACATTTCGGTACCTCAACTGCCTTCTTCTGAAAGCAATGATGTCATTGAAGAATAGCGCCATCTTTACTTAGATTTATATTCCAGGGATGGGGCTGTGCAGTGTCATGAGCTGCCCTCCCCCCAAAAAACTTCAAAGATAAAAAGAGAAACAGTTTGTCGGCGCTTGGATTTCCCGAGGATAGAAAATTGTTGTTTGAAGACTGTATTGAAAAACCTTCGCCAAATCTGCATTATATTCCGATGTGAAAGGCAGCAAATATGATTAAATACGTAACACTGAATGAAGATTCGATAGAGTTTCATGAATCATTTGTTTGCTGCAACACGAAGTTATAATAGTTGATAATTTGCTTACAAACATGTTCTATTTCAAATTACATATAACTGATTTCATTGATGGTACGTATTTTGTAAGTAGTTCAAGTACTTAATCAACGTCGCAAAGTGAAAGCTCCAGTTCTCAGTCTTCGTTTTTGATAAAGTAAATATGTAAATATATAAAGAGATTGCACAAGGGAATTCAAAACTGGGTCGACAATATTTTCGAAGTCGTCGGCACTTGACATCTTCTTGGATTGTCGGCGCATCGCGTTTTGGCTTATAGGCGCCACCCCTGTTACGCTCCTTAAGCGCATTTTACTGTAATCGTGATTAAAAGAACTACTAGGGATGTTTTCGTGTTGTGTTTACTAGGAGTACATTGGGAATGGAGCCGGGGCGTCATTATAACATAAATAATTTATAGTGCTTAAATAAATGGCAGGTAAGTCCTGTAAAGTCATCCAGCAGTTGTATTCTTATTGTACGACAGTTATCATAGTCTACTAGGTTCAGACACCTGTTACTGCAGTATTCCATAGATCCGCTGTAAATGATAAAAGAATCCTTATCGGAATCCGCAAACAGCATGGTACTCGAGCAGCTATCTTGCTCTACCAGCTGTAGTCTTACGTATAAAATGAGATAAAGCTCTTTCATAGTATTTATGTGATAGTGCAAAATGTAATTTGCACTATCTCGTAGAAACTATGAAATATAATTGCCTATAAATTAAATATCACTTTACCTTGGAAAGTGACGAACCGTTTGCATTTGCAAGGTTTTGGGACGAGTTCTTCAAAGCAGGACTACAGTTCTGCTTGACTGGAATTGAATCATACCTGTCACTGGTCAGGCATATTGGAAATTAACTTCTTGTAAATCATTTCATATCTTGCAAAACGAGTCAAAGAATGATAAAAAGTGCAAAGCATTGATAAACTCATAAAACGATAACACATCAATAAGTTACATTAATTGTGTTTAGACTCCTTCTATGATACATGTTGCTTTCAGACAATGCACAAAAATATCTTAACAAGTCCAAAATTTAGCTTGTTAGGCTGTATAGAATCGCGGAAGGCTCCAGCTTCAAGATCCCGAAACCCAATAATCTGCAAAGAGACCTGAGCTTCACGTGAGTTAAAGAGATATCAAACTATTGCCAAGATTGATCATTGTTAAATGATATTATTTAGACTTACCTCATTTATAATTTGCATGCCTGTAGCCATGGACAAAACGAGCAATCATATATGGCATGCGCCATGCGTATTATGTTAACAAGGACAACGACACGTGTCGTTGTGTCGTATTAGAATAGCATATCTGTCAAAGCGTGGGAGCATTCGAAACTCAAAAAAAAGATACGTCGCAATATTCTAAAACATGCAACTACTCTCATCTAAAAATCGTTTTGTCGGCGATTTTCCAATTAATTAGCATTAGAAATGACCTTGAGTAAAAATCCCGAATGACCACCAGTGAAATCACGAGAGATTAACACTAGGCTTATGAAAACGAACAAGGTTTTAAAAGGCAAACGGATCGTGTGAATTAAACAAGGAAAAAATGCAACCATGGTACGTTAAACAAATCTTACAATTTGCGATGGCAGAATTTCATGACACTTCGTAAAACGATGTTTGCTTAAGTTAAAAGTGCGTCAAACAATGTCATTTTTTTGTGAAGTTCGAAGAAGTCAACTACTTATTAACTCACGGTTAATTCCTTTGTAAAAGGAATAAACGAAGTTATCCAAATCAGTTGAGTGTGAACTTGTTAGTGACGCTACAATTTTACCACCATGCTTTTGGTTGAGTGGAAATTCGATTGTTTTGCGAGTGCAGCCCATCATTCCATCATGAGCAGAACCAATTGGCATTAATGGAGTGGAGTATGTCATGTCATCATTCGAAGAAGCCATCTGGATCAACGGCATTGGTGGCGGTAGGGGGGGGCACATTTCAGATTTGGGTGTGAACAATATAGCTATAGGGGCCACGCCCCTGTTTCGTATTAGAGATGTTACGTGAGAACAAAAATGTAACTTTTAGGTCTGTTTTGCTCCGGAACCTGGACATTTAGTAAATCTTCCATAAAAATGTTTACTTTCTAAAAAAAAGAAGTTACAAAAGGAACGGTACAGCAAATGTCGTATCATAAGAGCAATACCTGACCGTGAGTTCGCCACAGGTGCTCTTTGATTTGAAATTGGTACTGAGCAATTATCAAACAAAGGTAGTCTGACTCTGGTTGGTGAAAATGTTTTTCAGTCAACATAGCGGAACACAAAATATGTCTGTCTGTTCGTCTTCGCGTTTTCCATCCGAACTTTTGAGAAGGGCTGTAGTGGATGACTGCCTGTGATTTTATTAAAACTATGCTTAGGGTGTCAAGAATTACGAGTTGTTATTCGTTTAAATACTTCCCTTGGATTGGCAATGCTTCTTCACGTTTCAAAAAGCAAATTAGAGAGTTCATCAGTCCGCACGTCCTCTGTGCTAACCATAGCGATGTGCTGCTTACCATGCACGACCCTATGCTAAATTATGAATTACTGTGCCAGTATTGAGCCAAGTATGTAGGCCACATCTTCTAAAGGCTGGTGAAAAAATCATGTAGCACGTATCGGAACCTAATCTGCCTAATTTCTTTCAGGTTTTACCAAAAAAACCGTGTAATTGTCGTCCTGTACGTAAGGACGGTGTTTCTGCTATAGCACAGTCAAGAAATTACCTCTATCTGACCCACCACACTTCACCCCCTCCTAGAAGTGGGAGCCAAAAGAAGGGATAACAACTCCAAATCTTTTGGTAGTCTGACCACTTTCCACCTAAAACCCTTTAACATAAGGACCCACATGCCATCCATTTAGAAATCCTCAACAATCATTCCACTCACCAAACCCAGAAAAGATCCATCTGCTACAGACCCATATCTCTTCTCTGCCCAACAATAAACGTCTTAAAAGCCTTGCTGCTACTCACCCTTAACCTTCGCCTTCCATTGTAAGAACACCAACACGGATTCCGTCTTCTCCACTCCATAAGATCATTTCTCCACGACAACAGCGAATGGATTCCATGAAATAAAGTACCAAATGATACAATAGTAGCCCCCTCCCACCTTTCAAAATCTTTTGTCTCCATGTCCTATCAGACTCTCCATAAAAAATAATATCAGTCTTCCTAAAAACACTGCTGTGTATCAGACATTTTCCTCCTTCCTTCTGCCAATAGAAAGATAATCTCTTACCCTGATGACATCACCATCTACCGGGCTCAAACCTATCATCAATGGAAAACATTCTTACCCAATATCTCAACATTCTTTAGAACCATCTTCAAAACCCCTCCCGCATTCTGTTTTCTGAAAAGTCCACCATCACCCTCTTCGCACCAAACATCCACCAATCCAGCTGCCCCCCACCCCATCACTAATCAGCATCAGCATCAACCAACTCCCCCGGAACAAAACCGCCAAGATCTTGGATGTCATCTCTGATACTCACTTCAACTTCACAACCCATAGCACAACAACCACTTCCAAATCCTCCTAAAGAAATACAGTCTCAAAACCTTGTCTAGCACCATCTGTGGCCAAGACAAGAACTCCCTTTCCAATGGTCTACAAATCCTTCATCCGTCTTGTCATTAACAACCGTTCTCCCATCTTGGCCCCCTGTCTTTCAAGACCAACAATAACTAACTCCAACGAACCCAAAACTCATCCCTTAGAATTGCAACTAATTACCACAGGATGATCAGCTCTCACCTTCCCATTCAAAGGCACACGGACCTCCTCGCGACTCAATACCTGGCATCAGTAATGCAGCCATTGTATCTGGCTCATAGCTACGCCAGCCCCCAGCTTGCACCGAGAGGAAGGCGGCCCACCCTCCAATCTAAGCACTGCAAGATAGTTAAAGACCACTCCCACAAAAACGTAAAAGAAATCTACAAAAACATCCATTCTCACTTCGTTAAACAGACTCAACAACACAAAGCCCCCTTCTGGACAACACTGCACGTGACATCCACCTTTCTGAGAAACAGCTTAACCGGAGAGTTAGAAGTGCCCTCTCCTAACCTCACTCCAGATATAACCACCACACAAGAAGAACTCTCTCCAGACCCCCACGGTGGACAATAATTATTGTAACTGCAGCTGGACTCTCCACAACATCCCACAACTTTTTTCTTTTCCTGCTAGACTGAACCCACCTCACAATCAAGAACTTTTGGGAAAATCCCGCGGAAACAAATGACAATTTTGCACTCCTTTAGGCCTATTTTATCCTTTTTACACCACCATTTATTATATACTTTATATCACAAAATATCATCTAAAATTTTAACTTGAATTTATATCATTGAGTTCATTTATAACCTGCTTTTAAGAATATTTGGACTGTTATTATGTAGTAGACTTGCTAGGAAATTATGCAGAGCTATCACTATTAATAACCTTTCAGTCACTAATATAATATCATAGTCTTTAATATCACTATTTTATTTAAAACACTGTGGAAGCCCCCTAACCTCTTTTACATCTTAATTTTCCACCCAGTTAGACTCCATTTCTCCACCCTTTGCTAATTTTAACTGTTTCAATTGAGACATATGACAAGCATTACTAATTGTTAAAAATATACTTTTCCGTTTATTTCCGTGCAAAGTTCCTTAATTTTCGACAACATAACTGTTACTTTAAGCTCCTAGAGTGTTGACTCTTTCTTTGTGTTTGTGCTTGTCTTGACTCCACCTTACGTTTCCCGGTAAATAGTGGTTTCACTTTCATTAATTACAAACAGAGACATTTCTTGAGACCGGAAGTCATTAAATAATATGACACAGTAGGGCCCAATCGACGTAAACTTGCATGTTGAAAAGCTATACCTGCCCATAATGTATATCCCGATTTGAAGGAGACAACAGAACATTAATTATAGGTGTTTTATTGTAAATTGATGTGTAATTTCTATCGATTTATATGGTTTACTGCTTGCTAGCAAGGGGGTTTCCTTGAGACTAGTAGCCTGCCTCACTCTATAGAAATAACAATACAAACAATAAGCTGATGTTTCCCTATACAGTGAAAGCCCTTCACTTCGAAGAAATCTTAAATTTTCCTGAACTAGAGATAACGTAATGTTTCATTATATTTTTCCCTGTGTACTAACGAAGTGACTTCCATGGTTGAAAACTAATCGTAAGGTGTGGCCCCATTATTACATGATACTAACCTGTAATTTACCTGAGAAGTTTCTTGTAGATTCGTTTTATAAAGCTTGAAAATGGCTGGTGCATCCATCTCAAACCTTGGCTTGAGTACATTAACACGGACCTATTTGCAAGATAGAGTTTGCTACATAGATCACCATGTTTCAGCAAGGTAAGTGAGTGAACTATCAGTATTCTTCCAATGATTTATAAATTTATTACTTTGCAAGCCATCTCCTGCTATATTGAAGTGACCAGTTCGCTATGCGTTTGTTTTTGACGGAGAATTGAGGTAATCTGATAACTAAATGCAAATACGATGCTTCGTAGTACTGTTTATTTCCTATACTGGAAAGTTCTAAATAATATGAGTAAAAAAGAGACTTTCAACGCTGTGAATTGCGATGCTAATACCATAAACAATGTCAGGCATTGATGACAGGTAAATTTCTCCTGCTGTCATGCCGTACCTAAGCTAGTAGGTATCAAATTACTTTTGAGATCAAACACTTACAACAGTAAGGAATAATTGATTACATAGTTAACTTGTACGTTACTATTCATTGCACCGATACCCAGAGCTTGGCCAAATGACTTGCCACTCATTCGTCCGCGTTATCGCCTTTTTTGTGCTCATTGTCTCCATATTAGTCTTAGGTTATAACACTTTATAACGAAGATCGAGGTTGAGGAGAAGCCAGAAGTTCCTTTTAAACCGACCAGAATTTTTAACCTTTTAAAACTTAATTGGAAATACAATTCATGTTTAATTAATTATCGATCACTTGTTGGCTGAGCCTTCTTATTTCAAACGATTCACGAATCCAGCTCAAAAATGCTTTAACTGTCTTAGTTATTTTTTTTGATCGACAGTTGTTGCGATAGGTACAAACTGTTACCAGACGAGTTTGTAGGCTTGAATGTGTCCTGTGTTGGTGCCCAAAAGATAAGATAGGAAAATTTTAAACTGACCTTTTTAAGTTGTTGAACTACTTTGTTATTCCGCGCATAGGCCAGAAAATGAACTTTGATCATCTGCATTTCTGCTGATCCTGTTGTACAAATAATATCCGAGTGATTTATAAACTCTTCCGAAAGTAGCTATTTAATGATGTGTTTACCAATTTTGGAGCCATCTTTCATGGTTTCATGGAAGTGTCTTACCTAAAATCTATTTTATTAACAGAATCACTTAAATAAATTGATTAAATAATGATAAATTGATTACAGATAATAATTATCTTGACCTTCTTTATTTTCACAGATTACGCCTTGACGGCCATTCTAGTACTTACAATTGGCACTACAGCCCATGGTCAAAGATTGCCTTTACAATGTACTCATGACATTCAAGCTCAGATACCTAAAATAATTAGTATACTGAAGTCTGCTTTAAATATGACTACGGATTATTTCTGCAGAATGGTAAGTACCTACAGTTTATTTAATATGCTGATGATCTAGGGTAAGAAATGGATATATTCATCCTCATATAAATATTAGTATACAAATTAGATTGCTTTTTCAAATAGTTCTCACTCGTTGTTGGATATGCTTTGATAGTATGAGATTTCTTTCTTGTCAATTGGGGAAAAGTTCATCTAAAGCACTTGCATGTTATCTTTGTGTATCAGGGGATAACACAATCTTTTTCTTGAATGAAGTAATGTTTGTTAAAGCATACACAGTGAGTCGTTTGAGCTGCATTGGGGAAATATTACTCGTAGATTTAAGTCGACACACGCGTGCTTTACGTGGAAGAGCATTAAACCCTTTGAAAATAAAGCATGTGAAAAAACCCCTCTTTTTTCGTTTGATTTTGCTTCTGAAAATAACGTTTCGTCCAATGTTAACTGCAATGAAATCCAAATCTCAGGGTAAAACCCATACGTCATTGACCTATTGTTTCCCTTATGTTAGTCCTTTCCTATCACTTAAAACAGTGAGATCACCGTAGTGACAACGTGATAACTGCATTTCCTATCTGCTATTGAATTAGATACCAAGGGTATAAGTTCTTTTTGTACCCACAAATATACAACTGGCCTAACCTATTGAAACTGTTCAGAAAATAAGATACACCAGGGTAAACGCAGATTCTAATAAAATAGCTCTTAGATCCAATTGCATTGTGCGATGCCCTTAAATCATATTATCGAAGTTTCTTATTTGTTATGTGCACTTGGAAACTTTCGTATGTTATACCGTAATCGTTCGAATAAGCGCCCGGGCACTTATTTAATTTTTCTTCTTCTAGGGGGGGGGGGGGGGGGGGGGGT
>JANTCA010000371.1:0-12734 GCA_024741275.1 Chironex yamaguchii
GTTTCATACTCTGAGGAGTGTCAGACGAAAAAAGCTTTTAAGTATGATTTTAGCGCAATGTCGCAAATTTTCAGGGCAATTTTCAAGTTTTGTACCACAAAAAGATTAAAACAACGTTGTAATATGAGAAGATCATATTTTTGCAAATACAGTTGTCTCTGGGGAATAAACCTTCTGCGTGAGGCCTGCAAGCACAGCCCACGTCTTCGGGCAGCCTTTTGAGCTCGCTCGTTATTTCTAATGAGCCTCCGTATCCGGTTTTGAAGGCCTCTAACAGCCAAACGCAGCCTGTACATACGGACGCCACTGTAACCACCAATACCAACACAATGAGGCGAATAGCGGCTCAGACTGTACCCCCCTGCAGGGATAGCTCGTGCACTAAAGAGGCAGCTACCGAGGTTGTAGGTAGTAACTCTACTGTAAACAATAATGTAGATATTGTAGAACCACCAATAATACTGTATCGTTTGGTGAAGCCATAAGATCAAGGCCAGCCACAACAGCACCAACCCGACCCCGAGGCATGCATGGACCACGGGACATAGAATACAGGGGAGCAAAGTGTTGTTTGCGACCCAAAGCACACCACCAAAGATGTACTACAAACCATTATGCAGTGTACCGGCGAATTTGGCCTACTGGAAGAAGTGCCACTACAAGGCGGTAGATGGAACATCCTCCTGGGTACACGAGAATTGGTCCAAACTTTGGTTGCCCAAGGTATAAACCTCCTTCTAAAGGGACAGGAAATACCTACACCAGTCCGGGCAATAATACCTGATCAGCCTAATGCACTCCTTGTCACACTACCGGGGGTCGACCCGGATATCACATACACTCAGGTGGAGAGCCAGTTCTCCAAGACTTCCCCCACATCAGAGATGGTAGAAGACTCATCTGCATCCAGTAAGGGAAACCCCTCTCGTCGTACATCCTGTTAGGGAGATGGCGGGTCCCAGTATGTTACAAAGGAAAAAGCAGGGTGTGCTCCAGCTGCACAAAAACTGGACACACCCGAAACAACTGCCCCCATGACGTTTCAAACCAAGGCCAAGAAGAGATGGACACTACCACCAACACCATCCAGCCCACTCAAGGCCTAACCGAAGTGATGACGCATACATCAGCCAATCTTTCTCTCCCTCCCATTTCCACGGGACCCCGAAGCCCCTGCACCACCAAGAAATCTATCATCCACCTCCAACCCCACACAACCACCCCCAGCTCGAATGGAAAGCGGCTCAAAGAGGGCAAGGGAGCTATACTTTACCCCTTGTAAACCTACTAAAAAACTTGTCCCTGCAGAGGAGTCTTCAGACAACGATATAAAGGACGAGGAACTGGCAATGTGGGGAGTTTCAAACTCTACAGAGAAAGTCGAAGCGGCAACCACTAAGACCAATGACACCAACATCACCGCCACATCCAAAGCTCAGGGTCGGTGCCCAACTAAAAGACAAACGCCCAATTAAAAAGGGAAAGTGTAAACTCCCTCCACTGTGTCAGTGCAAACGTCAATGGCTTGGGTGACCCCTCCAAAAGCTCCCAAGTCACTAGGTTTCTCACTGGTCTTAGGTCCGACATACTTTGTCTCCAAGACACCCACCTTCCACGGGAGGAGGCTCACCATGTCACCTCCTTAAGGCCAGGAATTTTTCACCACAGCTATTTTTTTTCAACCCCCAGCTCTTCACCCACACCCACCTGCTTCAAACTGACACGGAGGGAAGGTTCATTACAGTAGAGGCCTCAATCGGAGAAGCCATTTTTTTAATTGCTGGGCTCTATGACCTTGCAGGTGCGGCCAATGCAAGCCACAGAGCTCGTTTTTTTGAAAAGATCCGCAGTGGTCTCTGCAATCACTTTGATACATATGAGGTACACGTGACACCCCAATGAATCCTGTTGGATGATTTCAATGGAGTTCAGGATACCGTCATGGGCCACAGTTGCCCAACGGGATACAGGGACCACTCCCAAGCTTCTCTTGATTCCCTGATTTCAACACTTGACCTTACCGACAGATGGCAGCTTGCCAACCCAGTAATTCGAGGGTACAACTTCACCTCCACTGCACTTACTGCCAGTCGTCTAGATCGCATCTACACTAGCTGCCATGGTTTAGATCACGTGGCATTTAGTGCCCATCTCCCATTCTTGCACTCTGACCATGATATGGTCGAAACCACATTTGTACTAACCCATGTCAGCCATGGCCGTGACATCTGGCGTTTCGATAATAGCCTACTAAAAGACCATGATTTCTGCACCACAGTTGCATAACTATGGTCACAATGGCAACACCAAAAGTCACTCTTCACAAACCTGCTGGACTGGTGGGATGAGAGCAAGTCACTCCTTGCCGGCTTTGCCAACCATTATGGCAGGATTAAACAGAAAAGTAAGGCCCAAAAGCGCTACAGCCTTATGAAAAAACTCTGCATTATAAGCCGCAAGCTTGAGTGTGACTTCACCGTCAGGTGGAATTTGCTTAAAGAGCAGAACCTGCAAGAGCTTACCCGCCTTGATGAGATAGAAGCAGATGAGCAGCACCGTCAACTTCATGTCCAATCTACTGAAGAAGGCAAGCAATGTACAAAGTACTTCTGTCAACTTGAGCAAAAGAAGCAAGCGGACAAAAATATCTGCAGTCTCAAGACTGCTACTGGTCAAAGAGTGGTCACCACTTCTGAACTAATTGCCACTGCCCGAAAATTTTACAAAGACTTGTATACTGCCGAACCAACCACCAATTTACTACGTCAAGCTCTTTTGTCTCTCCCTGTAAAAACGCTCACTTCGGATGCCTCAAAGAATGTGAACAAGCACTCTTCCAAATGGACTCTGACATGAGCCCAGGCCCCGATGGCCTAACTCTTGAATTCCTCAAACATTTTTGGCCACTACTACGCAGTGACTTCCTACAAATCCTACATGAAATCTACAATCAAGGGACGCTCTCCCAAACCCAAAACCTTGCCACCATTGTCTGCCTTTTTAAAAAAGGTGACCGAGAAAATCTAGGGAACTGGCGACCAATTAGTCTTCTCAACATTGACTATGAAATTATCACTAAGTGTCTCGCCAATCGGCTGCATCAGGTGCTCCCTTTCATAATCTCCGAAGCCCAAACTTGTAGTTTTCCAGGCCGGAAAATATTCCATAACTTGTCTCTCATTGTTGATACTGCCGAAAAAGAGAAAACGGAAGTTTGCCCGATCTCTATCGATCAGATGAGGGCCTTTGACCGAGTCTACCACACTTGCCTACTTGGTTGCTCGTAGTGGTTAGGCTTTGGTTCTACATTTCTACGGTGGGTCCAGCTTTTATACGCTGCCACACAAAGCCAAGTTGCAGTCAACAGTTTTCTGTCCGCACCTTTTCACCTGCAACGGGGTCTCTGCCAAGAATGCCCCCTCTCCCCCCTACTATATGTCATAACAGCAGAATTCCTTACTACCCTTGTTATGCACAACAAGGACATTAAAGGACTGCCCCTCAATGAGCAAAGCATCAAACTCACCCAATATGCAGATGATACTTCTTTCTGCATATCCACCCCCTGCATCCCACACGTTTGGGAAGCATTACAAGTCTAGCAACAAGCCGCTGGCGCACGAATTAACAAATCAAAATGCCAAGGTCTTTAACTCGGCTCCAATAAACACTGTAACGACACACCCTTGGACCTAAGTTGGACATCATCCACAATCAAAGTTTTAGGCTTACACTTTGGTCCCTGTCTCCAAACCAAAACTGAGAACGCATCATTACCAAAATAACGAATACTCTCAACCTGTGGTCAGGCCGCTGCCTCACCATACAAGGTAAGAGTACCGTCATAAATATGCTGGTAACCTCAAAATTGTGGTATGCAGCAACTATATTTCCCCCACCCCCTCACGTACTACAAAAATTAGACCGGGCAATCTGGCACTTCTTCTGGTCTGGAAAAAGTGCCAGGGTGGCCCGAAATATTACCAGCCTTCCTCAGAAATGGGGGGCTGGAACATGCCCAACCTACAAATGAGGGCAGAAGCCCTCATTCTCGGGTGGATACTTTAGCTTCTAAACCCCTCATGCAGTGGCCCTAGCAAACAAGCAGCCATTCATGTCCTCAATAATCTCAAAAACGCCAACCTCAGTCTTGGCGTTTTGGGGTGCTACATCCTCGACCAGTCTGCGGGCAAGCTGCCATGTTTTTGCAAACATCTCCTCAAACTATGGGAACGTCATCTTCGTCCAATGTTCTTTTCGTCGTGGGGTAAATCAAGGGTGGTCCAAGTCAGAGACATCTGCTATGCAGTTGCCCCTGGCTTCCTTCCACCCATTGCCATAAAGGAACTGGTGGGTGGTTGGCAAACCACCATCGACCGCCAGTACAATGACATGTGGAAATATGCCGCGTCTATTCTTGCTCTAGCCTGTAATGCCGCTATTGATCAAAACCAGTTGCCTCTCTCTGCGATCCTTGGTGCCATCGCCCTAAAAACCATCCCTACTAACTTGGCCATCACAGCACACAGTGCTGAACTTACTGCTATTTGGCATTGTCGAATGAGAAAAATTTTTGATGGCATTAACATTATACCCAATTCAAAACAAAACTTGAAAAAGAATACGTACCCTCGGGTACAACCCTCTAAGCACAAGGGACCCACTACTCACAACTTTTTCAAGGGTTGTTGATGGTCGTTTAACCATCAACCTCCCTTGAGTACTGCCCAAGCGGCACACCTGACAAGGGTGAAAACGCCCCCTGTTTTGTAACGTTAGTTTGACTTGTTCGTTTTTTTTGGTATGAGAGTAGGATATGTAAATAGTTTTGGTTTACGTTCGATTAAAGGTTCAAGATGGAGAATCCACTTACCATATTGTAATACTTAATTGTAATTTTTGTTGTTGGTGGTGTGGTTTTTTTTGTTTAGTTTTTTTTCTTGAAATTTTTACTTGGTTAAAAATTTAGTAATCAAAGACAACTTTTATGATAGTTGATGTATGAAGTTTAGACTTAAAGTTGTTGATATTATCGATTGAGAAATATAAGGCTGCTAGCAGTTGCCAGAGTCAAAGAAAACCCCAACTCATGGGGTGTTATGTTAGTGGTTGCGCATAAAAGTGCTCGAATAGACGACAGAGCCTTGGGTAAAACTTGCTCCTAATGGCGTTTGCCAATTTTATCCGACTTCAGAGCTTTTTAGAAAAGGTCTATCGTTTGGACAAATAATTGGAGTAGTTGGTTGATCTGCAGTTTGTTTTCCAGACTATTAAAAAGTTGTAAGGGGATGGTGACTTCGAAGGGCTTTCCCTTAAGGGTAGCAAGTTGTTTAAGCTTCGTTACAGATAGACTTCAGGTTGAGACTTTCAAGCAATATCTTTGGGGAAATTCCTCCTTGATTTAGCACCTTGGCACCGCTTACCTAAAAAGGACTCTGTTAAGATGTGGCAGGTACAGTATCCAGTCAACGGGCCTTACTTTCTTACTACGCGAAACAAAACAATTGGAAAGTTTTAAATTTAGAGCACCTTTTGAAAGGAGAGAACAGTCTTTTGAAGTAGACAAGACAAAGGGACCTAGCCAGAAAGCTATGTGGCTCAGTTTGGTAGCCTCGAGCCCTTGGCAGAAGAGCCCCTCTATCGAGAAAATTCTCTGAGAAAAAGCTGAGAGGAGGGAGAACACAAAGCCTTGATTATCTCAGACTCTTCTTTGTGGAAGGTGGATGAATCGGCCACAACCACTGCTATTTGCATCTCAGGACCTAGAGCAGGACATATTCCAAATAAAATTTCTTCATGTAAAAATGAATTTGATCACATACACAGTAAAATAGAAGAATCAGAACATTTATGAATTCAAGGTAGCTTCATCTGTTGCGTATAGGGTAAAATTAAGAAACGGGGAGGAATATCAAATGTTTACTACTAAAAATCATCAGCCAATGGATACTTAAAAGGTAGTGTCTTGCCTCCAAGAAAATTTCTAAATGCCAATTCCACAGGCTCCTGTCAGGCATAATCAGGGTGGTCTTGTATCACAAACAGATAAAAAGGGGCTTATCGACTCCCTACACAAAATGATTGCCTTGCTCACCAACTTGTTTCATCTCACCACCCAGTAAAGTAGTCTTGTTTTGCAAATACCAGACAAACAAGAACGTCGCCTCCAAAACTCGTGATGATAGTGCTCTATGAATAGGATTTCTGCCTCTTTTTCCAAAAAGCATTCTGTTGTTTAATCTTATTCTGAATAATTGGTTTCTTGATAGCCACGACCACTTAATCATGCTTTGCATTAAATTGTTTTTCCAGTCGTTATCCTAAAACAGCACAAAGCATGCAAAATAAGAAAAAACTGTCCATAGATAAGACCCACGAATAAGATACAAAAGTCTATTGTATAACTGGCTTATGATCATTAACTGCTTAAACAGTAACCGGGAAACTTTCAATAATATAAGAGACTACTTTCGTTATGTATTAGATATGTCGTGATATTAGTAGCTTACACAGATAATAAAAGTACATGACTTCCATTACGTTCACGAAAATGGGCCTTCGACTTTACTCCTTGTGCCAGGAAGACCTTGCCCACATTTTTTGACTACTGATTCCTTGCAGTTCATTTTGAAACACATTGACGAACTGAGGCAGACAACGTCACAAACGGTTTCAGTGACATCCACGCACCTCGACGAAGTTTCCTTGTCAAACCCTGCACCTATTAGGTCCTTGAAGTGTTTTATATCACGCCGTGTTCGCAAAGGAGAAGGTTGTGTGCTTGTCAAACCCACAACAAAAAGGATGGTTACAAAAACACCCTTCATAACTGCACCTAAAACGTGAAAAAATAGATATGCTGGTAATGATTAAATTAAAAAGGGTCGTTATTAAAGGATCAAATGCATTTAAAGACCAGGCATAATGAGTTTAATGTAATGCCTTTTGGGCTCTGTAACGCCCCATCTTCATTTCAAAGTGCCAAAAATATAGTTCTTGCTGGATTGGAAGCTTTTCCCTACATTGATGTGCTTATTGGATCCGAAAGTTTTGAACAATATTTAGTCGATTTGAAAGGTGTTTTAGGAAGATTGAAGGAACACTCGATGCTCCTCTAGCCAGCTAAGTGTGTGATCGGCTCGCACTGTGCTACTTATGTTGGACACATGCTTTCAAAATCGGGGCTATCACAAGAAAGTGAAAGAGTTGGTGTCCTGAAAGCTTTGACGATCCCAAAATCTCGCAAGGAGGCTGACCGATATACAGGATTCGTGAATTATTTATCGCTTGATATTCCTAAGCTTTCAGATACTTTGAAGCTCAAATTTGTTGCTAAAAGTTCTGGAGGGCGATTCGAGTGGACTAACGAATGTCAAAACGTATTTGAAAAAGTGCGACATATCACTCACGATAAACTGATGTTAAAATTTCCTGATTTCACAAAACCCTTTGGCCTTTACATCAATGGAAGTGACATAGCCATGGGTGCATTTTTAGCACAAGATAATGGCCCATTAGATTTTTTCAGCAAAACTTTTGAAAGTAATGAAAGAAACTATTCAGTAACTGATAAAGAAGGCTGTTCCTTATTCAACGCTTTAAAAAATTTTGACACATTATTCATGGATATCCTACCACACTTTACACAGATCATAATCCTCAGATAGGTTTGATTGAAAATTGCCTTCCTGCAAATGGGCGTCATGCCAGATATCTTCCAGAAATTGCTGATTATAATATTGTCTTCAAGTACATATCCGATCAACAAAATATTGTAGAGGATTATTTAAGTCGAAACATTGCTGCGCCGGAATTTAAGAGCAATTTAACTCCTCTGGCTCCTCCATTCATTACCAAAGCATCCCAGCCCATGCCTTTCTCCAATTCTTTAGTGGATAATCTGACCGATGACATAATTACAATCTATCATGATGGTGGACACTATAGTATGAACAAGGTGAGGAAAGCCTTGCTGGACGCTGGCTATTGGTGCAAAAATATGAGATCATGGATAGCTTCGATCAGAGATAAAGGCGAGATTTGCAAACAAGCAAAAACCAAAGCTATGAATCAAGCATCACCAAGTCACTTATTAGACCTCTCTAATGTTCAGCCACGAGAATTGTTGATGATTGATGTTGTCGGCCTCCACAGAAATTATATTCATTTGAATACAAAGAACACCTGTTAATGATTGATTGTGAACATGGGAGTGTGAAATAGACAGTCATGTTAAGGCTAATGTGTTTCCGACAGTGATCTGTATCTGATGTTGCGTTTTGAATAGAACATTAGTTTGTGCTACACGTTCAAATAGTTTTCTCTTCTAACAAATATAGTCTACGCTTTTTTCAGTGCCACATGTAAAGCTGTTAGTATTACACTCTTCAGCTCATCTGAAGCAACTTATGCTTTAAAAAAAATCAAAATAATAGCTGATCTGACCAGTCAAAATGTGAAGCAGTATGGGCTGAAGTTTACAATAGGAAAGTGAAAAACTATCTGTTTTGCTGTCCATAACGTTATCAAAATTTCAAGCCTGACAAGTTTACCTATTATGTACAAGAGGTACTTTCTAGCCCTGCTGTTTCAAGCACAAATGTACTTCTTCTAGGTGACTTTGATTTTGATCTTCTCAATTGCGACTTTTATACTGCAACCGGAGAATTTGTAAAATTATTCTTTTGCCATATGTTATGTTATACTACTGGAGTATCTGATAATGCATCGCCCATTATAGATAACATTTTTGTTCATATTTTTATCACGAAACAGTAAGTGGTATATTGTACACAACTAACAGACCATTTTCCTCAATTTCAAAATAGTGAAAGCAAAGCCGATTAAGATTACAATAACTGTCGGTCAAATAGCAGAAAGTATGGTCAGAGATCAAAACAGTTCAGACATTAAGCAATCCCCTAATGTAAATATTTTAAATAAATTATAAAATTCTAATGGTGTCCTTACATCTGATGCTGTTGCGATAGCCATTCTATATTACAATTTTCAAAGTGTAAGTATGACTTCACTAAAGACATAGCAGGACCTACAAAATTCCCCTTGGATTCCATCCACGATAGAATGTGTAACTCTTTTGTCATCGTCCTTTAAATTTCCTTAGCAATATCTCGCTTTATCAATTTACTAGAGCCTGGCAAACCTTTGGGCCACAACAGCATTCCTGTTAAACTTATAAAGCACTTTCCAATTAATTTTTTTACTAATCAAAACTGATGTAACTAATTAAAAACAATTATTTTTCTGCTAATCAGAGACAGAAACGAATCCTTAATATCACGTTTTCAAAAGGGTTTGTTCAGTTACTGCCTCTAATTATCGTCTAATACCTCTCTTGGTTGTCTTCAGCAAAATCATTGAAAACGTCGTGCACATACATTTATGACCTACAAAAGCATAGTAACATGTACTCGTTTCAGTTCGGATCTCGTGAAACACACTCTATTAACCATGCTTTCATCACAGAAACTATCAAAAGTTCAATTTGCAACAGGAAATTTGGTTCTGGGATCCTTTTGAATTTACAGAAACTATTAGTTACTGAAAACCATAGCACTCCTTTGATAAAGCTTGAAAATTATGGAATCAAGGTCTTGTTTTAGATACGTTTTTTATCAGGTAGAAAGCAATATGTTTCTTGAACAATACTTTGTAGTACAAAACTTGAAAATGGCCTTGAAAATTTGCAACATTGCGCTCAAAACGTACTTAAAAGCCTTTTACGTCTTGCACTCCAGAGTATGAAACGTCAGAAAGGAAAGTACATGTATATGGCAACCTATTTATACGAGACATGTAGCAAAACTATCCAATCATAAACAAGAAAGGAAACAAAAAAAAGAGAAAATGAAGAAAAAAAACATTATTGGAAGAGTCCAAGTGAAAAAATGAATTCTTTCTGCCTACAGAGTACTGGTTTTCTTGTTTTAATGCCGATAGACTCCAAATACACTTAGATGAGAGGGCGGTGCAGCAGTGCCAATTATCCGAAATTTTCGTCCTTATACACTATGGTGAATTCTGAATTTTCTAGTAAATGTTGACGTATGGCAGAATCGCATGTTTTAGCAGATATCTTCGCTTTGCAAGCGCGAGATGGCTGTTCTCTAGGAGGAATTGATGCTTGGCGTACAGTGGCTGGAACATGTTGCCTGTTCTTGTCACCCAATCTTTGAGAAGGGCGACCTACATACCGAACTTCAAATCGGTACTGAAAGCAATCTACTACTAAGCTTTTTTGTGTCGTAAGTACACAATCCTTGTGAATGGATGGCAAGATCTTCCTAGTCGTGCAAACTATTCTTGGATTGACAGCAGAAAAACGCTTAACTATAGCTTTTTTAATCTGTGTTTCTGTAAGCGGGACCAACTCCAACTAGTAAATGTGAAGTTTCATAAGGTTTTGTCCTTTCCTTTCCTAATTTTTATCATTGATCTACGTAATTCACCATCCACACTCTCCTTCTGCGTATTGCGGATAATACTAATATCTACTTCGAAAATAGTAATCTTGATACGCTAGAAAGAACAGTTAATAAAGTTTTGTGCAGTGAAGTGAAGAATACTTTACAAAGAATGACAGCAAAACCTCAAAAACAACGCATCTCATGTTGCAAGTAGCTGTGCAACTTTCAGAAAAATGTCCATGTGTTATGGACGGCATCTTAAGAGGCCTTGCCAAGAGGATATTTATAAGTATTCCAGGTCATCACTTGAGCTTGGCAAACCTCGTTTTCACGCCAAAGTTGCTGAAAATTTGCTGGGAAATCTCGCTCTTTGACCGAAATCTGCCAGCTGTTCTTTAGCAACTGGTAGAATTACAGACACCGGATTGTTGCATGCAAATAAAACAGTGCTGTAGACAATGGACCAGGTTTGGACGGATGACAAAAACGTATTGATGCAAGAATATGAAAGAGTATAAAAACTCGTGTAAGTGAGCTACGTTCCATGTTGCTTTTTAAGTTATGTTTTTGCTGTTTTCAAAAAAAGGCCAGTTCCAATTGGGCCTTTTTTCTAAGTTCACTCTTCGACATGGAAGTAGTCTGACAAGACAAAGGCCTAAACGTCTTTTAAGAATCTAAGTCTCATTTGCTAAAAAAATCAAGTCTTTATATTTAAACGTCAGTGTCATTGAAGTCATTGTCAACTTTGGAGAAAAATATCAAGGATTGTTGTGATATTTCTACTTTGATGGCTACTGCAACTCGTAGAAATAATCACAAAATAGAAATTCAAACAATCTAAATAATAAACCCTCCGTAGTAAGTATTAATCTTTATTGCAATGATGTCATAAACATTGACAGGCGTACTACTTTTTCCCTAATCTTGTAATAGGGCACAAATTTCTTCCCCTTTGAGACGTGAGCCCTCCTCCATCCTCGCCGTGCTATTACTCAGCCAGTTTTAATAGTGAATGCAGGGGAACAACTGAGAGTTACATAATATTTGCCTTTGTTTGTGATGCAATACCCGTTGTGAAATATGCTGATGATATTAATTATTACATTTTGGTATTAATTCGTCAAACTTAGTATTTTCAACCCTCTCATACAGGGAGTAAAAGAACCAACCCAAAATGTGGTATCAATTTACCAACACTTTATAGAAAATCAAGCCCCGTAAAACTCTGACGACTCGCATTTACATTGGTGACTGCGAAAGGGTTTTGTTTGCTAATATTAAGAAACCGTCATTGACATAACTGTAACCCTTGTTAAGTCATGTTAGCAGCAATGAATCATAGTCTCGCTTGCAACAGTGGTCACAAAATAACAGTATCATTATGGTGCATTCGAGTCCGTTCTACAAAAGTTGTTGGTGCGGTCCCTGTTTTACCTTTTTTTAAACTCTAGCTATAGACCTTTTCGGTTCTCCTTAACGACCGCGCATAGCAACAAGTTGAAGGGGCAAACAAAGCCGATCTCGGCATTAAAACTTTAAGGTGTCGTGCGAGGGAAGATTAGATCCTGGTTAGTATTTAAGCTAATTTGCTTTGAAAATGTCAAAAATCTGTATAGCAATCATGGATTGATTGAGAAAGCTTTAAGCTTCTTTATTAAGTCCATTTGTTTTCGACCTTTGGCATGGTTTTGGATACAGAGTCAAAAGAAATAAGATAAGGCCACTAACAACTGTAAAACGATAGCCTAAAAAAATCACACGGCGAAACAAATCTACTCAACAATACGTGATCCCTACACTTACAAACTGCTATTTCACTCATTAGACGCTTCCCCTAATGACGATTCTTCACCTCTGTAGTCGACAGTACCACTGAACATGAAGTTGAAGTGGACAGTCATGAAGATTGACTACTTGAAGCAAGAAAAAGAATACCTTACGGCCAAGATCAGATGTCTAGAGTAGCATGTTAGTAACTTTACGTCAAAGACTTAACTCTGTCGAGGTTAGGTTTTTGCGTTGTGAACTTACACCGACCTTACTGCCAGAGATGGCAAGTATACTTCACCTGTCACCTGGTAGTCGCACACCCATCAAGGGCATGAGCGGTCAGCGAGTGCCACTTCTTCTTGTCCTTGGCTTGATTTGTACATGCCACCGCACCCATCTTCATCCATGCCGTGATGTTGCTCAGCCATGTTGTTCGTGGTCTTCCTCTACACCTCTTCCACTCAACCTTTCCCTCCAGTAAGCATTTCTGCAACCCTCCTTTCCTGATAAGATGCCCAAAATAACTGCATTTCTGCT
>JANTCA010000373.1:0-12732 GCA_024741275.1 Chironex yamaguchii
AAAAATCCCACCAGCCGCCACTGCTCACACACATTTCAACTGGTTTTGACTCGGAAGTAAAAAATCTTAGTAGTTGATGAAGACGGCAATATGTATCCACAATGATAAATACCATCAAATGTACAAAATCATGTGAAATATTTCATTTGCAGGCAAAATAAAAATTATCCAGCGTTTCCCATTTAAATTATCACATGGTACATAGTTTCATGGATAAGTAAATATGCTTTCTTGACAGCTTTTGTTTGTGAAAACAATTCCGCTGTTCTTAACACTTTTATGAAATTTTTCAAGTGTTCTTTTACCCTGATAGATTAGTTTTTCCGGGACTCAAAAGCGGCATCTGCATTGAGCCCTAGTAATGTGGTGCAGGGATTACTTTTTGTTATCGTAATGTCAATAATAGAGTAATATCAGCCGCTTAGGTGGTTCGCTCGATTTTAGCCCTTCCCCCCCCTCCATTTTCAGACCGCTCCTTGTCCCTGCTACCTAGTTTTACGAAAGTTCTAGAAAACCCTTACGTGTTTCTTGAGAGTACAAGTGATGACGTACCGGTCAGGGTAAAGGGGCAAACGCCCTCCAACAATAAATCCACACGTCAAGAAGCTCACAATCCAATAAACCAAAATTTCCCATTATTTTCTCATCTTCCACTAAGATATAATTCATGCCTCTCAAAGCCTTTCACACGATACAAACATCTTCAACATATTATATTTTTAAGTAATCTCAGCAAAGGAGACCTTGTTGTTGTTTATCTATCCATGTTTATTTTTGGATCACCTGTTCAGATTTCCAGGATATCAGCAGGCCCATTGTTCTTTGCCACAGCTTTAGTCACCGCTTTTATATTGTTGAAGTATTAGTAGCCTTTCATTTGTTTTGAGGTCAGTGGTGCCGTTCGACGTAGGGCTGTCAAAATGGATCAGAAAACAGATTTACAAGGATACGACTTGTTCTTCAATGTTTTCAAACCTGGAGTTAAGGTAGAAGAAGCCAAAGTTTTCTACGATGGCTGGGCGGAAAAGTATGAATCGGTAAGTGAAGCTGCACTGGTGTGTAAATGTGGATTTTTTACCGGCTGGTGAAGTCTAATCTGCGTCTTTCACACGTATGTATCCGCTGTTATGTCTCTTCGTTGGCGAATTCAAAATATTTTTTACCCTGTGGCATTTTAAACTTTGTTTCTTCATTATGTTCACACACATCAGTATTGACATACTTGTTTCGACAGCACATACATTATATATCAGATGCTGCTAATGTTCATAGTTAACACGTTAAGGTTTTTGTCTTTTACAAGGGTTACCTGTGCACATGATAAAGCAATCATTTTAATAAATATAGCTTCGCTGGGCTAGTTTATTTCGAATGAGATATGCTCATTACAACTTAACTGCCCCCCATGGAGACGAGAACAACCCATCCGCGAGTTTTTGTTGTTTATTCGAGCCCTAGTTATGCCAGAAATAAGAGAAAGGAAGGTATATTTCTGATGCATAGGTCAAACTGTTATATTGCTGATCGATCGTATTGTGAATCAAGGGCGTTGTAAGGCAGAGTAAACCTGCTGGATCAATAAGTAGGTTGAAAGTGAGAATTCAGAGTTTTTGAACCTCTCTGCAAAAGAAGGCCTTACCCTGGGTCCATTCGAAACATGTTTTACTCTCTTCCTGCAAGAGTTTAAAGGGTATCTGTGACTGAACGATACAAAACCCGGATGGGGAGCGATGATCATGGCTAAATTGAAAATCATCTAGTATATAATGATTGATAATCAAATTCATTTTGTTCCCAAGCACCTGAATAGGAAAAATCAAAGCGGCAAATTGAGTATTTCTGTTAACTTGAAATTACCCAGAGAATTTTATATTTAAGGGCTTGGTGAAAGAAAAAATATATTTGCTGCCAATGTGGTAAATAAATAGATAGATAAATTCGCGCGAAATTCTTAAGATGGGAGGTTGTCGTATTTAGGTTTCTCTTGTATGAGGTAGTTTAATGCGTCTGTATAAACTTTAAACTAGTACAATATTGTGTTATAACTTGTAGTTGTATTAAAAAGGACAGAGGAGGTAGAGAAGTCACTTTGTTTGTATCAGCATGCAAATGAAAATGTAGTTAGAATTATTGTTCTTGATTTTTTTACGTTGATCGTTATCTCTATCGGTTGGGTAATACATGTATATGGTGTTTTATTAAGTTATTATTGTAAAGCCATGTCGTTACTTACATACCTGCAGAAATGCATGTAGGTTTACATGCATCTCGGAACACAATGGGAACCTGTTAGAGTTTTAATCAATTTTTATTTGACCTAAATTTGCGCACAGTTGATTGCTTGGTATGATGGTTGCATCAAGGGCTGCGAATGTTGTAGTATTCATGGTTTATCCAATGATGCCCGATCCTTTAGGGCGCTTACCTCTTAACACTCCTATGTTGACTCACGCCTCATGCGGTACTATACCAGCCCCCGTGTAGTGTAGGCAGACCGCAGCAAAAATATTTTCGTCTTACGTATTGCACATTGGGCAATTAGCTAACAATGCAATTGTTAGGGTAGGAAAAATGGTCACTTAAGTATTTACCCTTACCACTCGTTAATATTATTACCCTCATCACTCTTCCTAGTAATGAAAAAACCCAAAAAAACCCCAACCCCCTAAAACCCCAACCCTCCCATAACCATAACCCCCAACCCCCTAAAAAAACCGCACAAGAAACAATTATTGCTTTCACTTTTCGATAATCTGCGGTTGATGGGTTCTCCAAATATCAAAATAAGTAAATAATTGATTAATGCATGTTTTTAGCCATAGATGGGACACTTAGTATTATTGGTGCTTTAAAAAAAGTTAAACACATTGTGTCTCGCTGCTGATTGTTTCAAAATGCAATAAGTAAATAATTTACAGAAATGCAATGCCCACGGCTAGTATATATCCAATATACAATTTGTAATCTTATTACCCTTTTAAAGAAGTTAACCTGTAAGAAAGAAATTGGTCAATTTCGATCCATACCTACAGTACAAATTCAGTACTGTTAGCCGTTATCGTATGCTGAAGCATCTATGTCATCAGTGTCAGACGAAAAGCTTGTTGAATAAAACAGCATTCTCCATCATTAAAAACCTGCTTTTCAAACAAGAAATATCATACCTCGTAAGAACAATACAATATTGCTACTTGATGGCCTTAATTATCAGTTGTATCATCGGGTGTAGTAATGTTGTGCATGCAATGTCTTTATCTGTAGATTCATTAGTACATTTTCACAATGCCCCGCATCTGTTTCTTTCTGCAGTACCTACCTTGGAATGTTTTATTTGATCAGACGACGGGCTTCTCGAAATCGATCTTTCAGTAATCGCACCTTGTGTTGAACGCCTCCCTCAGATAGAAGGCCCTAAAAAGTGAGAACATTTAGAGAAAGCCTGGTGAGGTCAATTTCGATATCATAGTTGATTTAGGTCTATAAACGATCGTATAAGCAAACATGCAAATCTGTTTTGGACATAGACGGTATGGCTGAATAAGTGGTGATAACTATTTCCTTTTATCACTCGTGACTAAATCCAAATGCCATGAGTGGTACCTAGGAGAAGGATAACGGCATAAGGTGTCACGGGGGCAGTTGGGGTAGCCGCCCTTCTTACATTGTTGAATGAGAACTCGTCTGCAGACTAATCTACAGTGGTTTAAAGTAACAACGTTTCGAAAAAGCTAGCATCGATAGCATATTTTTTCTTTATTTCGTAACTTAAGATTACGAAACCTTTTTATCCTTGAAAACGAGCCATATTTCTTGCTCGAAAACACATTTCCCGCGGACAAAGTGGATTTAGGGGTAACAGCATTGTTGTATGTCATTGTCAGTCCACACTGTTCAGAAAGTTAGTATTAGGGCAGATACCTATTTCTGAAAGCGTATCAGCTAAAAAAGGGGCAATAAAACGTATGACATGTGCCACCTAATAAATGCTTGTCCACAAAATTGATAAATCGTCGGCATCGGCGTTTCTTTGTGTCAGTCGGATCCTGATGACTGCTAAACGCGGGCGCCACCCCAGGATTAGCAAAGCTTTAGTGTTCCCTCTGGAGTTTATGGTGGAAAACTCTTTGGTGGCTAATTTTCGTTTTGTAACCTTAAACAGGATGCGGAAGAACGCGGATATGTTGCAGTTGAGGAAACTGTTAAAATTCTTGCGGAAACAATGGATGTAAAAGGGATGGGTAAAGATGTACATATCTTGGACCTTGGGGCCGGAACTGGGAAAGTGGGACAAGCTTTGAAGGACCAAGGATATAACAATGTTGATGCTCTTGATATGTCCCCTGAAATGCTCAAAGTGGCAGAAAAGAAAGGGGTATATAAGAAACTATACTGTGAGCAGTTGGGAGCTGGACCACTTCCAATCGAGGATGATAACTATGATGTGGTAGGCGGAGTTGCATGCTATGGATTGGGCCATATTCAAGAGGATGCATTATATGAAATGATCAGAATAACAAAACCAGGTAAGTGGTATTTACTTTGTGAACAAACAAGCTGACATACCCATGTAATAGCACGGTCAAAAAATGCTCCCTTTTATTGCTTTTCTAGTCTATGTTGGAAATTATTGTAGGTTCCTTTGGGTCGACAGAATATGTATGGGTTTGATGTTTGGTCCCCTAGTGTGACATGCTATAGCCCTGTCAAATATATGCGCAGGCGACAAGTTATATGATAATTTGTTTAATTTTTAATTGCTATCTGTTTTCTGCCAATATTCCATTTTGTAGGTACTAAAGACCGTTGACAAGTTTTTGTGATTTGAAACCTGTTTATGTAATACACTCAAATCGCCCATCAAGAGGTTTCGAAGTTTGGCTGTCAGTGTTCACAGAATAAAGAATGGCATTTTCCATTTTATGATGTGCGTGTCCTTGGTTAAAGCTTAATTACGTACATAATAACTAGGCGAGCACAAGTTAAACTTGGCGTTATATCAATCGTAAAAACGATGATTGATAACATCAGGGGGAAAACGATTACGTACGTTTTTTTGTCGATCTGTGTTAACTTTGGCATTGTGTAATAAAAATGAGCACAGTGAAATTCTATTCAATCTGCGCTGAAAACTCCCCCCCCCCCCACTCCCACACACACACACACACACACTTTTATGGGCATACTCTCTTGCGATCGTTAAGAATGCGCCGACTGTGTGTCGCAAGGGTCAGGAGAGTTCATCTGAGTTCAACTTTCCAAACCCTTCCGATCTCAGAAGCCTTTTGGGTAGGCTTCGCTGACATCTCTGACATCACCCTTCCACCATTGTTAAAAATTGGTCACATGGATGTAATTATCCAATAAAAGGCAAGGCCCTATGTATTTTTGCTTGCTGTTGTTTTGATTCTGCGATTTTTCACAGTTGTCAACTTAGCCCCAATCAACGGAACACTTTTTCCTTTGATCGTTATTCAAGATGGAAGAAGGGATCGGAGACAAGTTCCTAACCAATAACGATCATATGGGGAACATGTTTAAATCAACGCCATTGTTTTTCAGCCTATGTATCAAGACCTCTGTTTTCTTGGCGTCAACCAAAAGCGAAACGACCTCATCGCCCAATGAGGTTGAATCCATTTTAGAGGGGCCAAGCTGTGGGTCGATATTGAAGGAATTTTCGAGCAGAATATATTTGCTGTGATATTAAAATATATACCTTTGCCAGTGACACAAACATCTCAAATATGTAATCAAAATTCCCAAACGTAAAATCTGATGACGTCGTGCGATTACGTCCAGGTTGTTTACGTCAGACTTGTAGGGAGATTTTATGCCCTTACGAACTACCATGAAATCGGTGTACTTGCTAGTAACATTTTAAAGATAGTTTAACTTGATTTAGAATAACATTTTTGTATAAAAAGACCAGAAATTCTGTGAAATTCAGGCCAGCTCTGATGAGCTCAGGTAGAGGAGGGACAAGAAACAACGTGGTACATTTGTGAGTACGTTTGGTAATAAATTACATAATTAGTCAACAACTTACGTGAGTTTTATTTCGTTGACGCGGTTCTCGATCCCTAACACTAGCTTGCAAGCTTTATCCTCCAGACAGAATGCTGTAAACCGTATTTGAATGTCGACTGTATTCTGTACTTACGACAGTATGCCTCAGAACGTTCATATTCTGCTTCTTCCTAGCTTTGCAGTTTTCAAACAGCTTCAAAATATGCTCCCAAATTGCAACAATTTTGCTAACGTTTCTTCAGTGTATTACTGCACAAATATTTGTTTTCTTCCTCTCTTGATAACAGGAGGGTTGATCGTAATCTCATCGGATGAAAAGAGATTCGACAATAAAACTTGTAAAATTGGATTAAGGTGCTCGGAATTTGAGGAAAGGAAGATTCTAAAGATGGTCAGGAGGGAGAATGTTAATTTTCATTTACATATTGAGGTGCCTGAAGCTCGTTATATTTTGACACTTTTGTATGAAAAGCTTTAAGATTTCTACAGATTGGTTTTCAAAATGATAACTTTGAATGTACGGATTATATCAAGTAATACAAGTTGAGATTGTATGTAGACCAGTGAATACCGTAGTATGCAAAAATCATTTATACTGACTGCCGTGTATTCTATTCTTTGTTTACCTCAGTTTAGCGCGTGCCATAAATATAGTGCGTGTATTATGCTTATGAAAGCCATCTCTGTCTGTTTAAATAAAGCAAGAATGGAACTTCGCCCATTAAGCAACAAATTCAAGATTTCAATTGTATCCTGCTAGCACTCTGACTAATTCGTTCGAAATAACATTCATAGCTCACGAACCTGAAAAAAGGTCCCGTGACAATCGCTAAGGAGTGTCTAAATTTGATTTATCAAACAACCAAATAAACTTTTTTCCGCTTTTGACACAACTCAGAGTATGAAACGTCAGAAAGGAAAGTATAGAAATATGGCAACCTTTTTATACGAAACATGTATCGAAACTTGCCAATCATAAACAAGAAAGGAAAAAAACAAAGAGAAAATGAGGAAACAAACCGTCATTGGAAGAGTCCGAGTTAAAAAGCGAACTTTTTCTGCCCATAGAATACTGTTTTTCTTGTTTTAATGTAGAAAGACTCCAATACACTTAAATGAAAGGACGATCTAGTTGTGCCAGTTATCCGCAATTTTCCGTCCTTATACATTTTGGCGCATTCTGAATTTTCTAGTAAATGTTTGGCCTAGGGCAGAATCTCATGTTCTGGCAGTCATTTTCGCTTGGAAAGCGCGAGATGGCTGTTCTCTAGGAGGAATTGGATGCTTGGCGTACAATGGCTGGAACATGTTGTTTGATCCTGTCACCCAATATCTAAGAGGTGTGACCCACATACCGAGCTTCCCATACACAACCTTAGGAATGGATGGCAAGATCATCCTAGTCGTGGAAACAATTCTGGGATTGAAGGCAGCGAAACACTTAACTTGCAGCTTTTTAAAACTGTTTCTGTGCAAATAGAAACATTGCTTGGCCAAGGAAGTCTGTAGTACACAGGACATTTTTCAGGCCCAAAAGTTATTTCGACCGAAAAATCGGTGACCTTTTCTCGAAAAATTCTACAATAGTCCTCCGCATATCCGTTTTCAAGGATAATAGATTTTATTTTCTGTAGCTCCGAATTTAACTTAGATTTTGTGCAAATACCAAGTGCCCTATGAGCAAGTGTTCCGATGTCAACGTTTCTCTTTTTTTGGACAAAAAGAATCCCCACGAGTGTAATGACCAGAATAAGCTGCTTTTCGTCCAACCTTGGCAAATATTTTTGTTGACGTTCACGAGGAGCGCATTGTAAAAGAAAACCAAAAGATGTCGGTCTATTTCTGCTATGTTCATGACACTTTTGCCATCTTAAAAACAGACCTGAAATGCGACTTGCTTTGCCAAAAACTTAACCAGTTACATCCAGCTCTCAAATGTATGGTTGAAAAGGAACAACACTGTTGAAAAGATAACCCTTCTTCATTATCTTTGTTGTTGCCAATTAACCAATCATGTGTTAAGCATGTGACCAAAGACAGTTTTGTATTGAAGGTAACTTAAGTAATTAAGAGCGTGTGTGTAAGGAGTAGAAGCAATGAGTAATATATCAACTTGTTCAAGTAGTCTTCAAGTTTTTATTGAAAAGGAAAAAGACATATATTGTGTATTCTTTGACTCAAACCCTCTTAAATACAACAAACACAGTTTACTTTTTCTTGGCGTTTTGGTGGAAAAAACCGAGCCTAATTAACATTCATTTACTTTTCTGACGTTTCAACTTGTTCCCTAACAGCCAAGTATATTACAACCCTGCAATTACAGATAGGAATGGGAATGGGGATGCACTCAATCCCAAACAAGGCAAACTCAAGTGACCTAGTGTACAAAAAGGTTCACAAGATGTTATACTAAATCAACACATAGCGCAATTCAACTTATGAAGCAGTGTCTGGCAACCTTGTATATTAATGAAGAAGACGGAACTCCTAATATATACTTAAATGAAAAGCAAGGAAACAGGCTAGAGAAGAGAGAATTGTACATTGAAATACGAAGATTAGAACAGTTCCCTCCAAAAAGCAACCAAAGATGGGAGAACATCTAACAATTCGAGCAACACAACCCAATATGCCCTAAATCTGTTATTGCATGAGTATGGGAGCAAGCACACCTTAAAGTTTCTTCCCAAAACCTGATGAAAAAATGGAACCCAAATGAAGACGACACTATGCAAGAAGACTATGAAGATACTATGAAGTCTATGCAAGGAGCAAGAAAGTACTTCACACCATCTATTACTAGAATGGCAGACAGTAAAGCAAGCATTCTTAAAACTCAAAATTACTTCGACCCTTTTCAAATTAGATAACGAACAAATATGTGATAGTGAAATGGTTTTTGGCATCCCTAAAAAGGCCCAAAGATGAAGGAGGAGCAATAAGGTATTCTAACGCCAGAGTGCTGAGTGGACGTGGTAAGACACAGTAGGGTGACTTTCCACCCCTCCGTTGCTTTCCATACCTACAGAGGCCGACGGAAAAGCGGGAGGTAGGAGCATCTTTAAATTTCTGACGTTTCATACTCTCAAGAGAGTCAGTCAGACGAAACAAAGTTATTAGGTATGTTTTCATCGCAATGTCGCAAATTTTCAAGGTGATTCTCAAGTTTTGTACCACAAAAAGATTGTTCAAATGAATTTCAATGTATGTAGCTGTACGAGCTTGATGTTTTCATTGCTAGTCTGATATAATTTTGCCACTCCCAATTATAATTAACCATTTAGACTCAGCAGTCGCACGTCTTGTAAAGTATAATATCTGTGCTACTTGAGTCGCTTCAAAGTTCTGGTCCCAATAGGTCAACTAGATACTTGCAATTCACAGATTTAACAAACTATTAAACGAGACAGTTGTTTTTGCAGGGCTAATTGAGGAATAACGGAAATCCAACTCATGCTTATTACATCAAATACATCACAATTATTCAATAATAAATTTTACAGTGAAATATGATCACAATTTTTCATAGCAAAAGATGACATTGTAACGAGACTCATCTATGTCACAGGCTAGGTGAAAATCAACCTTTTCTGTCTCCAGCAAAGACAAAACTTTCTTTTCCTCCAGCTCACAGCAAGATTTTAAAACTCCAACAGTTTGATCAGCTGCTTCCTTTTCTAGCAGCGGGAAGAAAAGCAATCCTCCTGATAAAAATGGAGACAAAGATTATAAGCTATGTGTTAGAAATTACACTATGAACACCCACAAATAGGAAAACCTTTATAAGAAACTGACTTGTATAAAACTGGAACTATGATGGTTGAAAACTTAACATTCATTTTCTAAAGTGTCTATTAACTTTACTTCGTGCATGCATGCTGTTTGTGAATGTCACGAGACGCCTATAAAGAGCCGAGATCTGTATAGGGCATTGTTAAGTATAAACTTTTACACTCTTTATTAACAGATAATGATGTTGCTTAAGAGAGAGAACACTCTAATAAACAATAGACGCTTGCGACTCCTGTTCCATATGTTCTCAACACACGTCTTACTTCCATAATACTCTACTCTGATCCTATGCTTAACAATGATAGCCAAAACTGCGATCACTAACGGGGAGTGTCACAAGTATGATTCCACTTACAATTTATCATCCTTTAGCACATCCATGAACCAATAAAATTTAAATCTACTTAATCACGTGGCATTTGTGGGGTTTTTTCTTTATGCTGTGAGAGCTACAAAAGTATATCAACAATAAGATTAAACGAACCCACAAATGATAGTACACACTAAAAACAATCCTTGCGTTAATAAAGGAACAATACATTACGTGTAACAAAAACAAACCTACAAGAATTCCACACTTTACCTGAAGTACTGCGCGCAAAATTAATTCCGGACGTGTCGGACGAAAGAACTTTTACGTACCCGGTATAGTTTAGCACAAGTTTTGTACCACGAAAAGACGTTTAAGGTATCTGGTTGTATATGTTAGCGTCAGGGTAGAAAATTAGTCATTGCATGCAATGACCATTATTGTATACAATAACCGGTGGTGTAGTCAATGTAGTGGAATGGCTTACATTGACTAGGCAGTGTACACAATGACTTGTCATTTTACACAATAACCAGTCAATTCACAGAAAGACTTTATTTTGTCCAGAAAGACTTTATTTTGTCCAGAAAACGAACAAATCACATGAAAGACTCTTCCCTGTCAAACCAGACTGACAGACAATTAATTTCACTTGTTGTTGTAGACCGAAGGATTGTGAGCATGACACTTGATCTCCGCTTTGAAGCATTTGCACTTATTGATGGAGCAAGGTTTTAGACAGGAACATTTGACAAATCCTTGCCCAGTGCCAAGAGAGTCCAATCGAACAGCTCTGGCAAAGAAATTTCTTTTCCGGTTGGAATGTCCGACAATTTCATAAATTTTTCTGTAACAAGAGTAAATTGATCTTCTACTTCAATGGCGAATGAAGCCATTGAGGGCAGCAGAGAAAAATCGTACAAGTGAAAGAGCTGTGAAGAAAGCAGTCAGCTAGACAGATATGAAGAGAGAAAGAACTGTGACAGAAGCAAGTACAACTGAAATATGACAGAAAGTACTCATGGAGGCCAAAAGAAAGTATTCGTTTAGAATGCCTGGTTATTGTGTAAAATGACTGCTCATTGTGTACACTGCATAGTCAATGCAAGCCATTCCACTACATTGACCACACTACCGGTTATTGTTTACAATAACTGGTCATTGTATACAATGACTGATTTTCTACCCTGACGCTAACATATAGACCTGAGTAAAACTAACTTTGACAAGTAAATCAACCCATCTTTGGAATAGTGCTTTTCATATTTCAGCAAATCAGGTAATAAAAAGACGTAAACAATGACGTGACAGTAAAGCAACCTTATATTGCATCAATAACGCAGAGGAAGCATTTTGTGCAAAACTGGCTCAATGGAAAGTGCCAGGTTAAAGAGTTTTAAAGTCATTACCCTGGAGTGTGCAACCTTGTTGATTTAGGCTTCCAACCTGTGACGAAATGGCACGACCACCTCTTATTGGTGACTGGCCTAGGTAACTCAGGAAACACAGAAATAAATGAGAGTAGAGAAAAGCAAAGGATTAAACGTGCCAGAACCTCAAATCAGAACATATCCAACCATTTCCAAAATATTTGAACAAACATTTTGTGGTACAAAACTTGAAAATAGCCTTGAAAATTTGCGATAATGCGCTGAAAACTTACTATAAACTTACAGTTTTTTTCATCTGACACTTTTCAGAGTGTGAAAATAGCATTCTCTTGACTAATTCGTTCCAACTAACATTCGTAGCACGCGCCCCTGAAAAAAGGTCCAGTGACAACCGCTAAGGAGTGCTTAAATGTGATCTATCAAACAAGCAAATAAATTTATACGATTTGTATAAATAAACTTCACCTTGAAAATTCTAGACATTGCTCTGAAAAGATACCTTAAAGCTTTCTTGGCCTGACACTTTTCAGAGCATGAAACGTCAGAGAGAAAAGAATAGATATATGGCAACTTTTTTATACGAAGCATGTATCGAAACTAGCCAATTATAAATAAGAAAAGAAAAAAAACAAAGAGAAAATGAAGAAACAAAGCATTATTGGAGGTTAAAAAACGAACTCCTTCTGCCCACAGAGTAATGGTTACAATTCTGCTGATTAACCTGGTTTGATTATTCTGATGAGCTCCTCAATGGCATTCTCTTGAATATGCCCCAGTCCAAAGCAAGCAATCCCAACAACAACATCGTACTCGTGGTCATCAATTGGAAGTGGTCCAGCTCCAATCTGTGCACAAAAAAATCTCGTATAGGCTTCCTTTTTCTTTGCTTCCTTCAGCATTTCGGTTGACATATCGAATGCATCGATATTGCAATACCCCTCTTTCTTTAAAGCTGCACCAACCTTACCCGTGCCTGCGCCAATATCTAAGATGCTTGCACTTTTACCAAGCCCCTTCTTCTCCATTAATGGCAACAGCCTTTCTATACATCGTTCAACTAAAACGTATCCATGTTCTTGAACGTCCTAAAGCAAAAAAAAAAAAAAAAAGAACGGACAACTACTTATACCAGCAATGGAAACAAGAATGCTATCCACTGCACCACTTGGCAGAGAACCTATGTGAAATGGGTGTCAGAAGAAAAGGCATCAA
>JANTCA010000374.1:0-33614 GCA_024741275.1 Chironex yamaguchii
TGAGTTGTTAAAAATCAAACTTCTGTTTTAGTGTTCCCTTCATTTTTACCCTGGTCTATTTGAGGCATCCTTTTTCATGATGGCATGAGCCCCATAACTTGCTCTGCACCAGGCTGGGCCCAATCAACTATATCAAGACTTAAATCAACACTAGGCCTTACGCATTACTATTTACTATGTAATATTTTTTGTCATTTGATATCGGATCTCATACATATTTTTAAAAATCTTGGCTTGTTGGTGTATTGTATTTATTTATTTTTGAATTTCTTTAGTTGAGATCTGGATATGCCAATATTGAAATAAAGCACTATTTTGCGACCGCTTTCCCAAGTAGGCACTAGAGATATGTCTTCCCATTTTTCAAGTCTGGTTGTAATCTGAGTTAAAATCCTTATCTTGTGATGATATCCGTTAATATAGAAGGAAAGCCAAAATAGATGAAATAGAGGCAGTATTTGGGAATTTTAAAAGGGGTATGCTACGCTTAGGCGATTTGGTCGATCACGAACTCTGTTGACCTGCTTAAGATCATAAGAAACTAAAAATTTTCCTTGACTTCATTTTCATCTACTATTGTTTTTCTTTTAGCGCCGCTATGAACAGAAATTGAAGTACATTGCTTGTTGACAGTACTTTTCCCGGTTTTGCCACCACTTTGCAGACCTGAAGTCTTAAACGGCAATAATGATCGTTTAATACTATTTCACATGGTTTCCAATCTCGAGTCTTACATTTTGCATAAAGAACAGAAAAATTTGAAGAACAAAAACCCCCACCGCATTTGATAGAACACATACCTAAAAATCCTCTATCTATAATAAGTCTCTGTGGCGCAATCGGTTAGCGCGTTCGGCTGTTAACCGAAAGGTTGGTGGTTCAAGCCCACCCAGGGACGTGTTATTTTCTTTTCGATTCACCATTTCATTTTCCGCTTTCCACACTTACTGTATCCGATATATCACATATACGTTCGGTAATTTAAATGACTGACGAAAAGTGAGTGCATTCCTTGCCGAAGCTAGTCATAGTTGAATAGTCACTTGCTGATTGCTACATTTATCTTAAGTTATGTCTTGCAATCTTATGACGACATCGAAAGCTAAATAAATCGTTGGTACTTTTCAAATTGATTGCATAACTGAGGCCTTAAAACCATTGCAATAAAAAAAGTCGCATGCCGTAAATGACGAGATTATCGCCCCCTGCCAAATAACCGCCCCGGGATAAAGGCAACTTTTGCAATTAGCGCCCCCTGCTTGAATAAGCGCCCCCGAAACAAACGGGGCGCTAATCTAAATACAAAAAATCAGTAGGGGCGCTTATTTGAATTTAGCAAAAACAACATATTTTATTGTCAACTTGTATTTCAATATACTTAAAAACAAGAAATCATTTTGTAATTGGTCGTTTAATGACCTTATATTTCTTTTTAATCTTCAAAATTTAAATCTAGCAACTGATGGGTCTGAAGACGATCTCATTCATAGTTTCAATCAAAAGCAGTCTTGCAAAACTGGGAGATTTTACATAGCCAATTGTCAATCTTAAGCGAAAAAGATGTTGACCCGTCTGAAATTGAGGAAAACGATGTTGCAACAGGGCCGATAAAATCGACATTTTATTGGACCTTTCATTTTCTTTCATCGAGTGTGTATTACGTTTGTTATAATCTTCGTCACAAAAAGAACTGGAAAACATTGGAAATAAATTTTCTCTCTTACATGATATGAGCAAAAATTAATAACCGCCCCTGCCAAATAACCACCCCTGTCGAATAAGCGCCCCCTGTAAAAGTTTTATTTTAAATAAGCGCCCCGGGCGCTAATTTCGTCATTTACGGTATCCATGTTTTTTTAATCCATAAGGACGGTAAAGTCATATGCTGTATACTTAAGTCGTTATAAGCTACCCACACGGCATTACATTTTAGCCAGTCATAAGTACATAACTCACGAACAGGTGTAGAAGAGTTTGATTTTATCATAGTTTTATCTTGAATTCAAGGTCTTCTTTCTTATCTTTCACCCCTTCATTAAAACTGATACACAACAATTGCTAATGTTCGATACAGTTCTGTGCAAAAAATAATCGCATGATCGATCGGTCAGGAAGAGCGAGTTGAATTAAATGCATTCTTTTTCTGCTTATTAAAACCATTTCCTATAGTCACTGGAAAAATCGTGATAAAAAGTCTCAAAATTTTCATCTACGGGGAGACTGGAGAGTGAAAACCAAAGATACCGACAGCCCAGTAAAAAAGCATGCAAAATGTAGGGTGCGAAAATATCTTGATTAAAGAAACTGTGATACTTGTCAGACTCTTCAAAAAATTTGTTATAAGAGAATAATTAGTCGAATCACATATTGCATTTCTGTATAGGAATAATGCTCAATCCCCCCTTCTCATAATTGGAGAAATACTCTCTCAGAGCAGCAAGAATAATATGTAAGCAGCTAAACACTGTCGAAGATTGTAACATTTAAACACATACAAAGTAGCATGACATAGGATATATTTCTAAGCAAAAAATCACTGTTGAGTTGCTTTAGACTATAGATCACAAAGAGCAGTCTAGACTCGTTGACTTAGTCATTATAACAAATGATACTATAAAGGAAAGAAATGTGAAGTGAAACAAATTAGAAACGAATTAGGAAGGAATTCAAGTATGCAGAGGGGGCCTGTAATATGGAACATTGTAGGAAGGGCATTGAGAGGAGACAAGACTCGAGACAAATTTTAGAAACATTTGAAAGAGGAAAGGAAGAAATTAAACCAAATACGTTTTAACAAAGGGACATGTTTTAATGCAAATAAGGGCAATAACTATATTTTACTATTGCTAACATATAATTTCTCTTTTTTAAGTTCTTACATTTGAGGACACTGCTTTTGCAAATAAGACTTAAATAGCTTAATACTCGGTCCTTTTCCATATTCTTTCAATTTACATCATTAAAATTTGTTATACATTGAAATTTAGTTTTAGTGCTCATAGATAGAATACAAAGGAGTTTTGTACGATAAATGTTAGGTTACAATGTAGCCGCTACATATTTTTGGATTTTCGTTGTTGCTGTGGTCGTTAATATAATTTTATAGCAGGTCTACATCAGTCTATGCATGCCACTACTGCCTGCTATAACAATTAAAGTATGTATTGGGGTTCTTCTCGACGTGAAAATTTTTGACATCAAAGAAACAGCCCCCTCAGATTATCAGTGATCCCATCCCAGACAGATAGGTTCGCTGTTGCCAAAAAATCACTCAGAAAAATTTCAGCTACATAGGATAAGATTTTCAACTCCCTCAAAGTAAAAATCTAAATTTTCTGTTACCGACAAAAGGTTAAAATAGCCATTTTCAGTGGATTTGATGCATTTTAAGATTCCCTCAAAGCAATTGAAAATGGCCATTTTAGCCATTTTGTCCGGCAGCAGAAAATTTAGATTTTGCTTTGTTCGAGGATGCATTGCAAGTACGCTTCTTGAGACAGTGCCGTAACAACCGGGGTGCAGGGGAGCGGAAGCCCCTCCAATAAATTTCAAAGTGAAAAAATTAACGTCACAAAAATGAAAAGCATTCTCAAGACTTCACGAAAACTGTTTTCACGACAACACACTTAAGAAGATGCATTAAAAAATGTACTTTGAATATTCTGACTTTGTCATCAGTGCTATTTGAGAATGGTTTGATCAACCTGATTTGAAATTCTATGCTGCTATTCAAAACTTCTGCAGAAAATTATTCGTGGTGAGACCTACGAAGCGGAGCTAAGTGTTATGCTGGATATGTCTGGTGACGATTTGGGAGGGTATAACCTTAAGACTCAGGTTATGTGTCCTTCCTTCAGCAGCAGCTCAGACCTTCAGGTATTGATGTTAGTTGTATTGACATACTTCACATGTTAAAAATATTTAGGTCCCTCACTTCAGCTCAAAAGTCTTTACTTAGAGAAGTTATGAAAATAGCTAAACTTCTTATCATCTTTTTCTGCTTTCAAGACAGTCAAGATATGTTTGCGATGGACAATGACTGACACCAACTAAATCACCTGATACTCCATGTACATGCATGGTGAGATGACTGATAAAATTGATCTCATTATGGCGGGAAATCTCTTTGTCGTGGAGAATGAGGCTCGAAAACGACTCTTTGGAAAGTTCATCAATAAGTAAATGTCAAAAGTCGGTCGATTGTTATTCGTTTTTGTAGGTAGAAATGGGGTTTTCCAGTCTTATCAATGCGTTGTATTTTAAAAATCTCCCTGCTGGCGTACCCTGAGACACTTACATTGGTGCAAAATATCCCATGATTGAAAATGCTCATCTTATGTCTCCTTAGTAATTTCATTGCAATACTTGATTGCATTGTTTAGAGTGGTGGGGGAAGTCGGTTTTACAGTCTCTAAGGTGGTAGGTGAGAGATAGGGATTGTGTTCAATATTTTCAGCCCCCTCCCCCTCCCAAAGAAAGGATATTTTGTTCTGACTGCTACGGCACTGTTCTCAAGCAGACAGATGTAACACCGGAAGCAGTTTACTAATACATGGCATCAGTGTATGACCTGCTGGGGTTGGTTTCACTCACCTTGCTTATGGGAAAGCTCTTCTTCCATCAGATATACCATTTGAAGTTCAAATGGGACGCTTCATTGCCAAGGGAACATACAAAGAATTTGCTACCAATTCCAGGATTTAAGGAATGCACTCATCGCATTAACCTTCATGCCTTTAGTGATGGCAGCAAGGAAAGATCTTCTGCCGTCTCAAAATATGTTATGTTACATGAAGGTCGCTTCATCAGAGGCTGCTAGCATCAAAATCGGGACTTTAAGAAAAAGGACTTACTAAGGTTAGAGCTTGTTGCCTCGTCCATGGCAATAATTTTGTTACAAAATTATTCATACCCCATTAACACGGCTACATTAAAGACAACTAGGGCCTTATATATCAGGCAAAGTATTTGAAGTCCGGCAAGACAATGTCTGGCGATTAAGGACAAGTATCAATGCAGGATCACCAAAACACATATCACAACTAAAAGCGTCCCCACTTGCAAGTATGTGATATGGTCATAAGTAGAAATGATAGGAACTGAGTATATCGGGAGAAAGGATTTATGATATGCTTCATCCAAGCCCTGCAGTGAAAGCTCCAGGCAGGAAATACTACAATGGAACGAGCAGTCTAGCATTTGTACCTTATGAAGTTTGCATGTAACAGGCATTCAGCTACTGAAGGAAAATCGACCGTTCCTCCCAAGGAATTAGTGGCATACACACCATCAAAATAGAAACACATCTCATGGATCCAAACACATCTAAGTGTTATTGAGAGCAATCAACAAGGAGTGGCAAGACCATTGCCGACATTCACATAAGAGATCGTATTGAAGAAGGAAACGAATGTCCTCAAGTAGAGAGATTCACTACATTCGATATTGCTACTATCAAATAAGGGCACTACGACTTATTTGAACATTCGTGAACTTGATTTCATTAAAGTTAAACTAAATAATCTGACGGTAATATAATGTCAGAAGTGACTCAACACCTTCACAGAGGCTGTGTTTAGTGTTATGTGAGTTTTCAAGTAGTCTCGAGAGAGAGAGAGAGAGAGAGAGAGAGAGAGAGAGAGAGAGAGAGAGAGACGGGGAGAGAGACGAACAGGGGAAGAACTGGAAAAAGGAATTAACATGAACAGATGATCTAATCGTTCTTTAGTTGTAACAAAACCCTTGACATGCTATGTTCTTCACCCTATGACTACTACTAAAACCAGTTTAGTTTTAGGAGCATTAAAGGCGATCAACGACTATTCAGCCCTTTTACCTACAAGGTCAAAGTTACACCTACAAAGTTACAACTTTTATATTTAATTTGCCACATGACCTGGCCACATGCAAATACATTCTTGTCAACGTGTTCTTTCTAAGTCTACTATATAACCTACTCTGTTGGGTCAATAACGAATCCGGAAAGTATATCATAAAGGACTGGCTTTGGCCAAGTAAACACGAAAACCTTAAAATAAAGGCATTCCTTTACGATGTTATACTTGACACAGGTTTACTTTTCCCTTCTGCCACTTTTTTGCGTCAAATAACTAAAAATCTCCAAGAAGTACATAATCAGAGTGAGTTTCAGGAAGGCTGATGTTTTCAATATCAGTAGTTTGATGTCACAACCCGTCTACTGTTACAACCATTTAATATGTTAAACGTACTTGTTTCTTTGGAAGACGACAGGGTCTAAATTACATTTTTATAAAATCATAATTCAAACAAAATTGTACATTTAATGAAACCTTAAATAAGCACTTAAACAAGTTCATCCATCACAACAGTCTTTTAGCATCTCTACACGAGTACCACATTTGGTACCATTCCACGTTTTTCTTAATTGCTTCAGTATCACTGCTGTTTACTTGCATAACTCTCCATGAGGGCATTTGCATATGCATCCTGTTTCAAATTTAGTTTTCAAAGAGGAACTCCAATGCATCAGTGCTTTAAAGATCTAATTTAAGCATCTGTCCACATTCTGGACATTCAACAGATGAATCCGACAAGATATTTGCCTGCAAAAAGTGATATATGGTATTAAATTTACCTTTATAAATAAGTTATAGAAAATCTTATAAAAATCATCAATGGCGTCAACATCATATTTATCATCATCAACAACAAGAACAACAACTTCAACATCATCATCACCATTATTACTGTAATCATCATGATGGAGGTTGTTTCCACATTCCATAGAAAGCAATAAAACTTCAGAGTAATGGAGAAAATCATGAGAATGCGTTCCCTTTTGTTTAAGTAAAGGTCAACAGTTGGGACTCACTTACTTAACTTAACTTATTGTTAATTTGTACAAACAACTGGAGAGCAACAGCTAATTTGCATACAAATGGTTTCCAAGAAAATATACACAGTGTCACGGTATAGGATAGTTCTCTTACTTATGAGTAGCACATAATGTAGTTTACATAATAATCTAAAAGTTATCATCATCCTCGCCATAATCAGCAGCACTATCACCAACATCACCTTCAAGGACACTGTTATCATAAACAATGTCACCATCAACTATAATCATCAACTTCAATCGCATAAATATTTCATCTTGTTCTTCTCCATAAATTTATGAGCAAACAGAGTATTGCCCTCATTTGTATTGTTTTAGTTTGGTTTTATTTTAGTAAAGTTAGTACATGAATTTGTCTCTAGTTAATGAATGTTGCTACCAAAAATTCATGCATCTGAATTCTTTTATTGACTGTTGTTTGCAAGTTAAAGAGCTTAAATTTTCACAATTAACACTAACAAAACAACTTAGAAAAAAATTGTAAAATTTCACTTACAGATTTTAATCAGATATTCAAAACTATAGCTACTCAAAGTAAAACAGTGTATAAATACTGTACCCGATAACAGTAGTAGCAAAAAACATGACCACAGGTTGCTCTTTGCAAGTTGGTTGGCCTCTCATTGCAGAATGAACATGTGCTGGTGTTTGTTAAAACTGATGCACCTTTTAATCCTTTAGGTGTTGCTGATATTATCCGTTTGATTGTGTTTTTTAGTTTATGGAAATTTATAAAGGGGATAACAAAGAACAGGAACTCCTACAAGAGAAATTAGAAACTGCATTAGGAATAATAGCCTTCTGTGCTAAAAGAAGAGACTAAAATGACACTAAGAAGAAGACACTATACAAAAAAGCTAATTTTGAACAACTACATAATAGACTACAGTCAGAAATCTATTATATCTAGTACTATCTATTATTAACTGACTTTTAGTTCACAAGAAAGACAACTGAAGTACTGTATAAACATTAACCAATATGATAGAGGATCTTCTAATCATAAATCCCTAAAGCATACCGTGATGAGCTTATAGCCAGCAGTACTTCATGGGTCAGATTTCATAGGCTTCAAGTGTAATTTTGAGGTATGTGATTTCATGAGTTTTAACTATCTGAAATTTTTAGCCAATATTGTCCATAAATTAGCAAGGCTAATGAAGTACATATGTGACTTCTTGTTAAGACAACAGGATTGCTTACTATCAATTAAATTTTCTACAGAAGTCAAAGTATAAAATTAAAGTAAATAACATTATGCAATTGGAATCATACTTACTGAAAATCCATGCCATAGTAATTCTCTATTCATGAATTCATAGTCCACCTAATAAAGAGAAAGATCCGCATTATAAAAGTGAATTTGAAAATTAAAACCCAAATATTTTGAATTCATAATGCGAAACATTAAAACTGTCATGTGCTCAATGTGTCAATGTGGTATAGGTATATTGAACAAACTGCAAAGTTGTGCGTATCTTGCATATAGGCATAGCATTCAGGCATGCAAGGTATTCAGTGAATACCCTGGGATTTTAGTGAAATCATATTTATCAATACATATTATTTGTCTTGAATAAATGTTAAAATTTCATGTTTCAGCAAACCTGCTGTAATTCACTTTGAACTTATTGCAATATTTTCCATCAACCTCTGAAAGAGATCAGCCATTATGATTGGTGCTTGCAAAGAATTTCCTGCTCATACTTTCATTCAAACAAGAGTGGAATTCTGCAAAGTAGAAGGCCATCACTGTTTTCTTTTGCTATGCATCAAGGTATTGAAGTAAGCAGGGAATCCCTTCTGGTTTGATTTAACCAATCAGAGTGAAGAAACTTTATGAGTAACTAGATGTGAGAGTTAAACAATGGGAAAATAAGCTAAAAAATATAGCTTCCACCCTCATGGTAGGGTACTGAACCACAGACTAAGAATAAACAGAAGGGGCACTCTTTTGTACATACTATAGTAATGAATGATCCACAGGGACCCATAACAATGCCCAACGATCCACACAACCCAACATGACCCACAAGAACACCAGAACAACCCAAAAGGACCCCACAATATTCTACAAAGAATGCACAGTGACCCACAATTGTTAAATTTTGTCCACACTATGGCAATGTGTTTGAGGCATATATGAATTTTGCTACAGTTTAGCTGCCCTATTAAGCAAGAAAACACAGTTTTGTGATGATCATGTAATTGGCAAAATGCTTCTCACAATGCAAATTTTGAAAAGTTCTGAATGATCCGCCAAAATATTGGCATCAAAACCTATTTCTTCACTACACCTTCATGCAAATGACAATAACAGGGTCAATTTCATGTTCCATATACATTATCATGTAGTGGTGCAGTCACCAAATTATAATACCTTAAATTCACCTAGAAGAATCAGCATTCTCATGGCTCAGTTGTCAAAGCATTGTGGGTTCAACCCTTGCCTTGAACCAAAATTTTTTCCCTTGTGTTTCAACAATGTATGACAGACAAAAGTAATCACTGTCCATATGCAATGGTAGTCTTCACTTCTTTCCAAACAGACCAAGCATCTAGATTGCCGTCATAATATTCTTCAGTGAGAGAATACCCAGAGAAAACATGCATGCTATGCCACTGCAGATAGGAAATATCAAATGTGCAAAAATAAAAAGACAATCCCAATTATAAAAGTCTGATATTTCCAGGACTTCATAACTTAGAGAGCATGATTATGCACTTGCCTTCCTAATTTTTTGCTTTGTATCAAAAACATGTGTAATTCCAAGAAGCCTTTCAGTTAAATTTGAGTACCTATCTTGGGTTAAGGAACAGAAGGCCAACAAAATATATGAAGACTAATTTACAACCATGTACATATTTCTGTTCATGTTTGCAATTACTAGTACTACATAAATCTGTGGAGACCAATTTAACCTCTGTATTACATCTTATCCACCATAAGGCATTTTTCCCTAAATCTCACAAACCAGCTATTTTAAAATTGGAAAGTCCACATTTAAACATAAAAACAGAGACACTCGTTCTCTCCTGAGTAGCAGGACTAGATGTTGACATAACAATGACTAAGGGCCTGTGTAGGTTGCCTCTAAAACCAATTAAATTAGTCCAACCTTGACATGCAATTATGATCACTTCATCACACTCCTGCTCTCCATATTGAGCAGGAGCACTCTTTGCTTTCCCCTATTGTGAAGCAGAACCAAATTAACAATGGCTGATTGTGAAGCAAGACCAAATACAGGATGCCACAAAAAAAGCAAAGGCAATCACAGTTTGGTTGAACTGAACCATAGAATGAAGGATCTACCAACAAAATGAAACTGTAGGAGCATGCTAAGAAATCTTATTTGTAATCTCTGAAAATTGTTGGTCCTACTGAGCAGAACAAGCAGGACCTTTGGCATTGCCACTGCCATACACATGAAAACAAACCAACCTTAGCACAAATGAGAAACAGAGATGGTATAGTTTTACAAAAGATTTCTGGTTTGGAGGGCCATTTAAGAATGGTCATGTAGTGAACACTGTTGCCAGGCACTATTTACTACACAAAATTAACTAACAATAACCCATGCAGAAAAAACCCATACAAATCAATAATGAGCAACACATAAATAAACATGATAGGCCAAAGCGGAACGAATTAATCCCAGAAACATGTTTGCAAAAGAGTTAAATATATGTATAGCATTTTGTTTTGAAGAGGGTGAAATATGAAACTTAACAATTGTAACAAGAAGATGTGGATTTATAGAATTGAAAATTAAAGATCAAATCTAAAGATTGATAGTAAAGTACATAGATCCTGAGATAATAGTAGCATATTATCCAATCAGCAGCAAGATCAGGCAACGAATGCAAATGCAGAAAATAAATTAGAAAGAGGTATTTAGTACTAGATCCTACACATTTTAACTCAGAGTCTGAATAATTTACTTTTGGTATGTTTCAGAGTCAAATGAATTAAAAAGATACATTCCAGTCTGCAAGAACACCAAAAAATTTGCCAGTGACAATACTTCAATAATCACTTCCACAATTCTACACACGTTGGCCACCTGGATGAAAAAAAAGTAAGCAAGAACTCATTACAGATGTTACATATTTGTAAGATGAGAAGGAAAATGTTGCATTTATTTCAGGCAGCTTTACAAGTAAGGTAATTAACCTTGAAGTCTGGTTTAAGTCTTTCCTCTAGATATAACCATTTGTGATTTTTCATGAAATTGATTAACAAAAATGTGAAAAGTGGTTTAATAAACTCTTGGAGACCAAATTTATGAATTGTCATAACTTTATTGATTAAAAATGATTTACCTTTGCTCTATTGTATCCCCAGAAGATAATTTGGCATATATCCTCAAGTCGTTCATAGAGCCATACAGCTCCAATTTGAAGAGCTCCCACCCAAATCTTAACATTAACATCTAGTAATCTGGAACCTGTATATAAAGAAAAATAGCCTTAAGGTCAAGTAAAGGAGATGTTAATATGTTTGCATCATCCAGTGTGAGTTGGTTGTTTGCAATGACCTCTTGAATAACATTACATTGCACTATATTAGTTGCCAACCTTATGTCAAGGATGCCCATCATTTTTCATGGTTAGCATGCAAGATTCTTAAATGACTGCACAGGCACATTAATATATTTTATCTTAAGAGTATGAACACCACTCACCTTTGCTTTCAATAGCACACGCAGAACTAATTTACACCTTTTGATCATGAGTGGCTAAACTGGTGGGAACAATTGACTGGACAAGACCAGACACTAATGATCTTGGCCACAATGTTTGTGGTAGCATGCTAGTTCAGTCATCCAGTTTCTTGCTTGGGTTGTCTGGCTTTCATTAAAGGTGCCACAAGATTTGAATGTAGAACCTTCTGATCAGATGGCAGACACTATAACCACTTAGCCACTCAACTATAATCATAATACAATGTTCATACATATTAATATACATATCCAGTAGAACATCTGTCTAGTGCAGATAGTGTGTGGGAAGCTGGATCCTTTTACATTTCATCTACATTAACTTTTTCTAGGAGAATTCAGCATTTAAAAAACATTCATGTGACAATATGAGGCCTTATATGTCACAAATAGGCAACAAGTGGATAGGTGGAATGCAACAGCATATTGGAAACTTTAACAAAGCCTATCAAATAGTGTACCTGCATTAGTTGTACTTCCATATCTTGACTGGAATAATCTTTGACCAAGATTAGCACCATTCTTGTAAACTGAAAACTATTAATACAAAACATGTAAAAGTAATATCATAGGAACTACAAAAAAATGGAGACCATTAATAGTCATCAACAAAAAAAAGAGAAAAGTGTTAAAAGTTTAGCCATGGTGTTAATGTTTCTTAACTGTAATCAAAATAACTTGTCACTTGATTGATAGATTGATTGGCATAATGGACTGCTATCTTTATAAGGTGTACACAAGTTTCTTAATTGGCTGAAAGTGCTCACTTTGTACCTTACTGCTCTAATGATGTCAGCATATTTCATGACTACCAAAAGCTCAAACTACAGAGCAGAACAATTCCAATATCAAAGCTTTCTGAATTCAAGGCTGTGTGCTTTAAACCATAGACCATCCATGCCACAATAAGTTAAAATAGTTACCTCACAAGATTAATTGATAATTACAATAAATAATATTTATAGAATTTAAATCAAAAGTACAAGTATTTATGAAATCATAATTTGACACTCATGCACATGTTTTAAAGGTGTTGCCATGCATTTATCAGAAATAAGGAACACAGATCAAACTTTTACTTACCCACCATAACAAGCTTTTCAAAGCTACCTTAACTTCTGGCTGGCATCTAAGAAAAAAGGTTGTCTGAAAGAAGGCAAAATAAAAGGAATTTCATAGGATGTAATGTAGTGAACGAAGATCACAGATACATAATAGCACAAAAAACCATTGAAAACATTGAAAATAGTCTATATGACTATACTTGTATCACGTTCTTCTACTTCTACACAAAATTAGTTACCAATGACTCGATGCTTTACATGAGGCAGTCCAGAGGCACCATGAGTCTCCTGTTTCAAGGGGGGGGGGGCAAAGAGGAAAAATGTCCGACAAACATTTTGGACTCTCTTTTTGATTATTGATGTAATTGGAAGCAGCATATACTATTAAAGGTGTCAAAGAGTTAAGCAAAAAATCTTGAATTAGGTTGAATTAGTGCTTTCTTGTACATAGGCCATCCTCAACAAAGAACTAAATCCACTGCATAAAGTGTGTCTAATGAAGTGAATTAAAAGTTCTTTAAAGTGATTTTACGATATTAGTACTATATGATCCCAACACTTTGCATTATCAACTTTATTGCAAGGCAGTGCTTGCAAATGCGTCCAGTTTGTATTTGTGGTCAACTTGTGGAATAAAATACTTTTCAGTGCTCAACAGGATCAAGGATTTATGCCTACTCCATCCCATAGTGCAGTGTAACTTGTTTTTAATAGCTTAAGCTCTAAAAATGTTTGCTCGCAGCTTGTAGATCAAATTAGAAGTGTAATTGTGTACAATGAAAATAAGTTTGGATAAACTGTCTGTAGGTAGAATTTCTGCAATAATGCAATATCCATGAAGAAGCTCCCTTAGTCCAAGGCAGCAATTGATGTAGCTGAGGCTTTAGTTAGCGGGAGCTCTTTCAGACCAAGATAAGTTTCAATGGATGAACATTCCTCATGTTTGAGCTTTTCTACCCTAAGGCTTTGGTATTGCCTTGTCACATTTTGTCACATCGATGGCACAAGTTATTCCTTTTCAGCATGAAAGATCTCTTGGACGGATGAAGCACATAGATATACATCATCATTTCTTTAGAAATGCTGTCGAAGAAGGGCATTTAGTTTTTGAGTATTGTCTGACAAGTGACTAACTACCTGATATTATGACAAAACGTTCGACTAAAACAAGGTTTGAAAACTTGAGGAGGAGAATTGGCATCTAAGCCCAAAGGCCATGTAGAAAAATTAAGATTACATTTTCTGAAACATCAAGTGGGAGTACTAGAAGTAACACTTCATTAAGAACTGTTGTGTTAAACAACGTACATTGTAATAGTAACGCTTGGTTGTTTATCATTAAGAAACCTTGTAGTAAACAAGGTATATTGGACATTTTAATAATATAGAAGAAAATGGGGAAAACATATCAAAAGACTAGAATTGATATACTTACTTGTAATAACATTCCCTATCCTAAATATATTAAGTCGTAGAATTGATTCTGTAGAAAACAGCCCGTTAGAATGATTAGTCTCACAGTTTAAACACAGTTTAATTACGGTCTTAAGTCTATGCACACTCCTACACTAACATTTAGTTAACTATTGCTGTGCCTGTCATTGTGAGTAAAGCTACTGTTACCTATGTAGCAATTTCCAAAGTACCAAAGTTAATTGAACAACGAAACATTTCATACCTTTGAATACTTGAAGACTTTAGCTAGCTGAGCTTTCAGGAAATGGTAAATTTCATCCTCAAAAAAGTTAGCCTCTAACTGGTACAACAGAGCAAAGTCAAGAAAATTGCAGATTAATTAAATGTAAAGATTAAAAACCCTCACAGAAATTATTCAGATTTGACCTTAAAAAGACAGTGAAATACAAAATATAAAAAATATTTCCAAAATGAGTTATGGTATATCAGGTAACACTCCAACGTGAAGCATCCTAATTACAAAATATACCGGCTGGATACATACACATTTTGCACTTCTATATCGGCATATCTTATCATAGAATTCGGCTATATACTGGCATAAACTAAGGCCCTTAGTAAGAGTCTTCTTACTTGACAAATAAGGTATCATTAAGTCACATTTGACAACTCAGCGTATCTTATGAGTATAGAGCTACAATGAAACAGAATTAACTCCATTGACTACAACATCACGACATGTTTAATACCAAATAAAACTTACTTGGCTTATGCGAAGTGCAGGGTATTTTTTCGGGTGGTCAGGCACCCCCGCCATGGAGCCACAATGAGTACTTACTACTCCTCCCCCTTTTTTGCAATAGTGCTCCCACCCCTACTCCTTTTTTGTCCCTTACAAATGTTTACTTCGTACCTCTGTGGAAGACGATGATAATGCGCACGCGCTTTGATCCCTGTTGCTAACGTGAACAAGATGGCTAAGTTACGGACGTTGTTGTTTTCTGTTAATATTAGTAGGTTAGTTTGGTTAACGTGAAGTGTGAAGGGCTAAAGAGCATGTCGCACCACAATCATCATGTCAACTGGTAAGGAGACGGCGATTCTTTGGCAGCCTTCAATCTTACGCGAAGTATAGCAACCTTCGTCTTTGAATTAAACGTTTGACTCGAAGACGTTCTTAAGACTTACACTAAACTTCAATTAAACGAATGGCGATTGACTGTTTCATCGGCAGTGGGTGTATCGCTCTAGCTTAAACGTGTCTACAAGGCATAACCTGGTTTACTTGTACGGTTGAGGTTGAGAATTCTATAGTCGTAACTGATAAATCTTTAAATGCAAGTTTTATTGCGGAGTCTTCATTATGAGCGACACACCAACAGGCCTACACAGTGGTGAGTACACAATCCTCAGTTTTTATTTATTACATTGCTATTGACGACGTCTGTGTAATTGAAAGACTTTAAAAATTCGATGCCTGTAATAGCACGAGACTTTCTACCGCTTATCGGGTCGGAGAAATCTGTACTCCATAGGCTAAGGACGTGATGTATTTAGGCTTATAAAAGTATATCAAAAGATTCAACTTGGAAAGAACATAGAGAAGGTTAATATTGCCTACGACTCTCGTATATGGACATAGAGAGAGGGACGTGGAGTGGCAGTTAAGTTTTGCTGTTATGATCTAGAAAGTAGGCATTACTCACTGGAGCTCTGCATGGGTCATCCGGGGGACGACAATTTGCAATTTGCTGTTGATTCATTCCAAGTTCATTCATTCATTTTAAAATTCCACAACATACAAAATGCCATTAACAATTACAACATTACAAAACAGCAAATTACATTAAGAGATACAAACTAACAAAATTTATAAGGAAATTTGTATGGAGGGAATTTCTTAAAGGAGGAGCTCTCTCAATAGGTAAACTAATCGAGGAGCTAAAAGAACTAAATCAAGTTGTCTAGCATCATTTCACTTTGCTTTCATACTGCACTGGTACTGCCTTGCCATGACTCTTAAATTAAGAGGTTACTTAGCTGTTATTTTTTGTTAATTTTACCATTTTTGTACGGAGGAACCTCTGCAATGTGCTTTGGTGATCTTTTTATTAGCATTCTTTCCTTAGAATGAGGTGGACAAAGTTCTTCCTTTAATTAACAGTAATTTTTCATGAATTAAGTATCGTCTTTAAAAGTGACATGCTTGGTTTTTTGAGAGAAAATCTAAGAGACATAAACGTTATGATGTCATGATATATTTTTGTAGGGTTAACAATGCATGTCTATTTGATAGCAGTGAGAGTATCATACACCAAGTCTGGTTTTAATTAGATCTCGCATTGCATAAATTTTCCACTACAGTAAATGCCGCTGATTGCATTGAAGGACACCATATGCAGAATACCAGTTACAAGGTTGATGGCAAAGAAATATGCCCTCCTATTGTCACAGTTGTAGATGGTGATAACAAAGCAATATATGATTCAACCAGCAGGATTAGCGAAGAGGATGATAAAGGTGATGAGTCAAGCCTTTTGCAAAGTAAGCACACTTTTGTCATCTTAGAATGCAGGACATAAAGTTGGTGTTATCTGCACACCATGACCAACCTTAATCTTGGAATAGAACGATGTAGAGTTATGCTCACTCATTCTTCACTTTCCTGTTTATCAACCTAAATGTCTAAAAATGTACATGTATTAGTACTCTGGGTGGAATACAGCTTATGAAGTCTTACAGTTGTTTTCTTCCTATTTTTTCTAAAGAGACTTTTAAACTCTCCATGAGGATTGATAGTGCTTTTGTTTGTCTTTGTATTGTTATCACAGTGCAGTTCCCTTTGCTGTCGTTATTTAATTTAAATCTCAAGTGTAAGGTTAAAGTCATCTTTATCTTGATGGTTACAATCTCTGTTATTAGTTACAATTGCACTGCGAATCCAATGTTGAAGGTTTCCATTTGATAACTTGTTTGTGTAATTTCTACTTAGATTCTTCTAGTCTTGTGACTGTAATGTGGTTGATTTTATTGATTATGTGCTTTTAGTTATTTTCCTTTTTCTTCTATTGATGGATCTAAATGTTATCAATGGAATGCAGGTTGTTATTCTATCAGGCTCCTAACAGTAGTTATAATACAGCAGTCTTTGTGTAATGTTCAGTATCATGTATTACTGCCTGACTGTAGTACGCCTTTGAAATGCCAATAGAGTAGAAATTTATATAGATCTAATTGTACCAATCTTGTATCAGTGTTTGGATTGTTGTTATTTTGTGGACATGTTCTGTTTAGAAAGACTATTTACTTGTTATGTGATCCATCTTACAGGTAAACTTCATATCAACAGTAGTGCTGATCAAGAAAGCGAGTCCTCAGAGATAGATCCAACTTATTTCAGTGATGAAGATACTAGCTCTCTTGCTGGGTAAGATAAATTTACTTTGACATTTTTGAGCAATGACTCCAAAGCAGTCAAATAATCATTGAATGGCCAACATTGCCTAAGAGCATTGCAAATGAAGTGCTTCCATGTCATTCTTCACATCATTTTGTAGGATCAATTTAGAATTGAGATAGGATAGAGGCACTGTGAGTGGTCACATGTAAGGGTTGTAATAAGGTAACACAACTAAGCTGGGTTGAACATCTATGTAGAATGCAAGCAAACAGAATACCGAGCAGGTCTTTGTCAGTTTATGGCTTACTCAATGGGGAATGTCTGGGCTGCTCCTAAATTTTACCTGGGAAAGACATTTTCCCAGACATCAGAAATAAAAGACTATGTAACGATAAATGGCAGGACCAAGTTGAGGTGGGAATGCTAGCATATTCAGAGCTAAAATGGCTTCAAATCAGCTGGAAATACTTGTAAAAAATGACAGGAAACTTTGCTCGGGGTGATAAATGTGAGTGCTGGGCAGTGAGACCATGGTTCATTGATCTTTAGGTCAGCAACTAGAGCCAGGACTGGGAGTTTATTTGCACCACTTCCAGTACTTATAGTATCAAACAAGATTTTTTTGATGTCTTAGTGCTTTTTATCCTGACATTCATTTATTATTTGTCAACCAAAGGAATTAGTTGCATTTATTTTTGGATTTTTGCAATAAATCATATAATTCTCAATTATAAGCTTTAATGCAATGTTTTTAACTTTAGGAGTTTTGATGAATTTGGGCGTGATGAAAATGATGAGGACAGCTACCCTTCAGATCAGCCTGTCATTACTCACACTAGAGAGGTAAGCATGAATAAGCTTAAGTAAGCAAGTTTTTTTTCTTTCATTCATTTCTTGTTTAACATGTGAGTACCAAGTAGCTAATTGGTCAAAGTGATCATACCCATTGCCAAAATTTTGTGCATTTTATGAGTTCAAGCCTGACAAAGAACAAGAACAAGGTCACTCAGTGGAGACAGGAAGGAAATCTGCTCACAATGTCTGTTTGTTATAATGATCCTGTCAGGCACTTTTCTATGTCCAAATATGAATACTACGAATTTCTGTGTTGAAGGTTGGAAGTACAATCAGATAGTGATTTTTGGTGTTTTTGTTTTCCCAATTTAAACTAACAAAGTATGACATGGTCAAGCCCCCTGAGTTTCCATCAGCTGTTTAAAATTACAGCAATTAATGTCAAGCCACTCAAAGAAATGTAACTAATAATAAATTCTAAAAACTAAAGTAGTAAAGAATACTATTATTAGAGGATTGTCACAGCTAATTTAGTAATGAAAAATCATAGGTTAATGAAGATGAGTTACTCTGATTTATGTAAAGTGTAAACGCTATGCATTTACATAGATTTACCTTACACTTTTAGGAAAAACTGAGAAGACAGGCCCTAAGAAGACACCTTGATAAACTGGGTGACCTTGTAGTAGAACGTGAATACTTGGTTCAGAAGTCAAGGTATGTATTGTAAACATGATTGAATCAAAACAAAGTCATTTTTTACTGGGTTTCACGTATGGGCAAGACTCCGCAGATAATCATATGATAGTAGGTGGTAAAGTCAAGGAGAATCTGGGATGCTCCTGACAGTGGCTCCTGGCAGAAGCATTTTTAAATACGAAATTTTGTATTATTTTTACATTTATGTTCAACTTCCAAGTGACATTCAAGCAACTTCCCAGTGATATTCAAGCAATATCTCAATGATATTGAAGCAACTTCTCAATGATATTCAAGCAATATCTCAACGATGTCCAAGAAACTTCTCATTGATATTCAAGCAATATCTCAATGATATTCAAGCAACTTGTCAGTGATGTTCAAACAACTTCTCATTGATATTCAAGCAACTTCTTAGTGATATTGAAGCAATATCTCAATGATATTGAAGCAACTTCTCAATGATATTCAAGCAATATCTCAACTATGTCCAAGAAACTCCTCATTGATATTCAAGCAATATCTCAATGATATTCAAGCAACTTGTCAGTGATGTTCAAACAACTTCTCATTGATATTCAAGCAACTTCTTAGTGATATTGAAGCAATATCTCAATGATATTGAAGCAACTTCTCAATGATATTCAAGCAATATCTCAACTATGTCCAAGAAACTCCTCATTGATATTCAAGCAATATCTCAATGATATTCAAGCGACTTCTCAATGATGTTCAATAACTTCTAAGTGATATTGAAGCAATATCTCAATGATATTCAAGCGACTTCTCAATGATATTCAAGCAACTTCTTAGTGATATTCAAGCAATATCTCAATGATATTGAAGCGACTTCTCAATGACATTCAAGCAACTTCTCAATGATGTCCTAGAAACTTCAAAATGAAAATCAAGCAACTCAGAAATGATATTTAAGCAATTAAAAGAATCTTAGATGACTAGAGACTAACTTAAAGCATGAAAATAGAAACTAATAGTTTTATTTACTTGGTACTTAATCCTTCCTGTGTGTCTCCATGCATTGGGCAAAGTTTATGACATGAAACCTTTGGTTGTTTGTACTGTGTCACTTGTAATTGCTAATTTGGTATGTTTGTGTGCTGGACAGATGTCTGAAGTTCTGAAATTAAATGTACCAATATACATAGTTGCCATGCCTCTAATATCAACACTAGACATTTAGCAGATTATAGACACTGACTTTTCACCCTGTTACAGATCACCAGCTTACCAAGTTGCAATCATTTTGCTTGAGTCTCATGCATTCTGGAATCCTAGAGCAAAGGAGTTTACATTGTAAACCAATAGGATTCAGCAAGTGTCAAAGATCTGTGTGCATTTGAATGACCAATACCTTACATAAATTGTAAATAATATGCATTTATGCTTTTTTACTGCTATGTTGAACAAATGACCTTTATAGCACATATTTACTGATACTGACTTACAACGTATGCCTTATTATAGAGAGGAATTGATAGCTTGTCGACAAAAGGTTGAAAGCCTTGAAAAGGAATTAGAGAATGTACAAGAAAAGATTGAAGAAGCAGATGCGAGTGGATCAAGGTAAGTTTATTTTGATCATTGTACATTGAGGGTTGTAGACATTGTAAGACCATATCATTTCTACTCACCTAAGTGCTAAACGTTTCAGTTCCTTGTACCTTATGAGAATAGCTTCCTGTGCACAAATTATTTGCACGGATACATTATTTCATTGTGTTAAAGTAGTCTGACACCCTGTCATCTTATCATTGAATGTAGGAGTTGTTTATGCCTTTTTAGTGACACCTCTTGTGTTCCCTCCATACTTCTCCTGTATTTATCATTCTTGCTTCTACTGAAGGTAAACATAAAGGTGAAATTATACTGTGAGATAAAATGGCATAGAGTTAGATGGATTCATGTAATATACAAATGGACTTTCATAGCACAGTGGCTTAAAGCATTTATTGGCATGCATTGTATTTTTGTGTCCATATCTTGGATTTTTTATCCCAAAATACCATACACCAATTTGGCACAATATAAAATTACATTGGTAAGTTATCAGCCATTTTCTGTAGGCTTTGGTGATAGCCATGTGCTTTGTTTATGTGAAATAGCATCACAAGCTTCTTGGTTCGTTAATTGATCACAACATTGCAACCCTAAGTGTAGCACCATATGTTATATTGGTAAATTTTATTTTTCTTTGGCTTTTTTTTTCTTATTCAGAGCTGCCTACTTCCGGCTAAATTCCCAGTATGAAAAAGTTTGCTCAGAGTTGAAGGTAGAGAAGGACTTGGAGAAAGCCATTGCCCAAAAACTGGATGATGCAGAGTATGACCATGGCAAATTGCTTTTCATGATTATTTTATTATTTACTGTAATTTATTTGCACATTTCATTTCATTTAAAAGGCTGTGTTTTTGAGTGCTGTAGCATTCTGAGTGTTGTTAAAAGTCATTTGGTGAAATTTCTAGAAAAAAACAACTGAAAAGCTTTGCATGACCTTACTTTCCATCTATTTTGTTGACTGACTAGGACAGACATTATTTCAGATAACATTGGGGTGTTTATGTCTCAAATTGCAATGAGAAGCCATCCCCTGACCTTCTTTAATTGGCAATGCGTTCAATCATTGATGGTTCAGCTATTGCCACCAACTTTGGGTTTTTCATTTTCACATACCTTGTTAGAGCATCCAAACTTCGGAACTCCATCCCTTCCTTTTTTTCACCTTGCAACAACAAGCAGTGCTGTGGCATGACTAAGGAGGCCTTGTATGTGAAAAGGGATAAATCAAAATCATGCGATGGTCACAATCATACCTGTACTTTGTGTTTGTCACTTTCATCTCTACCATCGTCGGGTTAAGAAATAATGAAAAGCATTAGAAGTTTCTAGTGTAAAAGACTGGATTGCGGCTTTTTTCCCTACCATTTACATATGCCGTGGTCAGTTTAATTTCTAAATCCCATTTGACAATTACGTTGTCCTTGTAATGTACGCAGATTCTGTTAACTTGCACTAATTGTTTTGCCTTGTTTCTTTTTCTGAAGGTTTTCATTAGCCCAGGCATACATTGAACATGGAAAGTTCCTACCTCTTGATGAAGAACTTGCAAAGGAGGAAAAGTTCATCGAGAAACAGAAATCAGAGAAGGCAACACTAAGAGTTAAAAAAGAGAATGCTGCCGCGATAGCAGCAGAACGAAGACGACGATTGCGAGAAAAGTAATTGCGGCAAATATCCAACTTTCAACCTTGTTTTATATGTCGACTTATTTATCTAACAATATTAAATCAGGGCAATTTTTATATTTGCTTTCTAGTCTCGTCGTTATTTTTATTCTGTCAGTAATCATTAATTGTGTCAATTATTTTGTTCAATCGTAAAATGTGTTAATCAATATCTGACTTCTTTGCATAGGGATAATTTGTCAGCAATAAGGGAACGGGAACGCAAGCATAGACAAGCAGTTACAGCAGCTCGTAAAAATCGCGAAATCGCGATGAAATATTTGAAAGACACAATGTCGAGGTACGTCATCTTATATTATCTGAAAAACTTGTAGAAACTGGACTATAATTTGTTTGTATGAGCCAAAGATAATTACACCGAATTTGAATTGTGGCACATGGCTAAAGCCTTGAAGGTCTGAAATTCGCTGATGGATCGTTCTCTTCTCCAAAAGGACGGTAATGTTACAAGCATTATATTTCAGATTTCTTAATAGCACAGAAACTGCTACGCAAATCACTTGAAGAAAAAGAACAGCACAGCGAAAGAGGGTTTTAAGGAATTTTAGAGGAATTTCTAGAAAGGAAGCAAAGAGAAGAAAGAAAATCGATGAAAATTGATAAGCGGTCGTACTTTTGACATTAGTCCTATGTTTCAGTTTTTTCTTGTAGAGTCCGACGCAAAGAGAGTGAGGAAGAGGAACGAAACCGAGCAGATGTACATAATAGAATGCAAGCTCTGTTAAGTTTAAGGAAAAATATTGAAGGAAATAAGGTAAGGGTAATTCCTGTGAAAGGCAAATAAATTGCTATCCCTATACTTTTTAGTGCATACTTTGAAAATGAAAGGAGTATTGCAGGAATTTCTTTTCTTAACTCTTGAACTGTAAACTTCAGCTTGATTTCTATGTATCTTTTAAGGGCCGTTAAAGCCCACCGGTTAGTGTGTCCTCCTGCAAAATATGGGACCGTTCAAAAACGACTTCACCCAAAGTTTGACATATTTTGACCCCCTGATGAGCCATTACAATGAGCACTTCTCTTTGCCGTATACCTGCTACACGCGTTGGCTGAACTCTGATCAGAGGTTTCAGAGGTGCAAAAATATTTTTTTGCACTAGGTCACCATCCGTCTTTTTTGAGCACCACGCCTCGTGCTTGTTTTTCGCTTTAATTTTAGCTGCATAAAAAGCACAATCTTTGCAAATTCGCTTTGAAATATCTTCAGCAATGTGTTCACACATAACATCGTATGGAATTTGCTTGTATTTTATCTTTAGTCCTGCAGGTAGGAGTGCGTTTTGCATCAGTAGTGCCTGGGTCAATGTAGGATATACTGCAGTTTTCACTATGGGCGTTCGATTCTTTTCAAATTTGAAAAACCAGTGTTCATTTCCATTTCCTAACGAATGACATCGAATGCTCATTACACTTAAGTGTAATATGAATCTGCATCTTACTGAGACTTTAGGTTCTACTAAGGGGTCATATTTTTGTGAAGGAATTGGAAAAAACTGGATAGATACTATTTTACGAATGTGTGACATCACATCTCGTTGAGTCCCCCTCCTCCTTCAAACGGTGTCACAGGCTGTCACAATTTGTCTACCCCCTCCCCCCACCTTGGTGCGCGACGTCTTTTTTGAACAGCCCCTATGGTATTAAGAACACACTTTATAGTAATATACTTAGGAAGTGGTTTAGCGTGTACTAATGTTATTTTTGTCTATAAAAGTCACTGAAAGTGCCAATGTCACATTCTTATCTACGTTATCCTTACTGTACTTAAACGTGAAGAACTTTTATTGAGGAGATTGTGTAACTAACATGCCACGCACAGCAGGTACAAGAAACAGGCAGGCTTCTTCTTAAGAAAGGTCCTTTCACATATATCTGTTAACTGTGTTCTTAGAAACACTTGATCTGTTAAATACATTGGAATACTCACTCTCTTATATCCACGCAGGAAAATTTGAAGGCTTTACAGGCTCGAACAGCACAAAGACATAGTGATGAACTAAAACAAGAAGAAATGGAGCGAGAACAAATTTTATTGCAAGGCCTTAATCCAGATGAAGTGTTGACACGAAGGAAAAGACTTCGCCAGTTTGACAGAGACAAAGAGTAAGTATATTAAGTTACTTCGAAAACCTGATTTCAGTCATCCGCGACAAATTAAGCAACCCAAACGACTATTGCGTCGTTAATCGCCAATACTGCAAATAATATACCCCAACATGACGGCAGCCCTTTAGGAAAGAGTCAAGTTTAGATACAAATTTTTAGCATACATGTCATCGAGATTCACAGTTTCCGTAACACTCTTCAAAGAACAGCTTGACAACTCTTAAGTGTAGAGGGCGAATACATTGTAAAACAGAACGAACACATGGCTGTAAGTTGTTTACCTGCAATAGGTGACACAGTTTGTTATAGCCTCGTTACACCCACTTCCCACCCCTGCCCCCCGCTTCTACCCATCGTGTGACATATAGCTATGCGAAACTTAGGCAATTATAAGTTTAAGATCTGATCGGATTGATTCACTGATGAATATAACAGAAGGGCTTCCATCCTGAGCGATGCCAGCCATGGAAGTATATACTTGTTCTTAACGGTTCTTGATTATTCCAATATACTTCGGATTGGATTTAGAGATGCGTAAGCTAGTAAGTCAGAAATTGAATTGCGTTTGCAATATAAGGATTGCCTTTTGTTGATTATCTTGTAGGGCATTTGAAAGAAAGCAAAGAGAGAAAGAGGTAAGCAAAGGCTTGTACGGTTTTTATGAGTGCTTCATACATGGCGCAGTTCTGGTGGAGTTGTAATATTTAACAGAAACGGTGTACATGGAACGAGGTCCGAATATGAACTTTGTGGTGTTTATTTAAGACATTGTCCACTTATCCTTGAGTTTGTTGATAACTCTGTTTGGTTACAGTTAATAATGGTCGTAACTTGGAATTTTGTAGATTGAGATTGCAGATAAAATACTTTATGAGGAAAAGCAGATGAAGAAACGTCATCAACAACAGCCTCAGCTTTGGCAGCGTGATAGAGCTAAGGTTAGAAAAGTATTAACTCCTTCATTATGTAGTTTTTCATGTCTATTATTACCGTTGTTATTTTTTACTCAAATTATCTTTACGTTGGTGTTAATTGTAATTGCACGATTACTTTTATGATATTGAGATTTTGCAATTTGCGTTTACATAAATCTCAAATTACTAATAGATTGCCTGGAATAGGCTTCTTTAGGCATTTACTTTGTTTGCTGGCAGCTGAACTGTGCGGCTTGAAAACAGTTTTTGTGAGGCAATAGTTCCAATGCAATCATACGCTTACGCCTAATGCAACATCCTTTGGCATTAGCCAGTTTTTTAACTATTCAAATATATTCCCATACTGCAATGTTTATTTCTATTTTCGTGTAGGTGGCTTCCTGATGACGCCTTTCGTGTTGTTGCGTCGTATTTCTAATTATTGTTTTCTCATTTTAAAATGAAGCGCTTCACCAGAAAGAAACCGAAGCCGAAATTTTTGAAATCCAGTGGTTCGGAATCAATGGAATACAGTGCAGACGTGGAAGATACTGGGGTGTGTATTCAAGTTGACCTGTTTAGATATGCTTAATTAGGGACATAGAATGCACGTTTGTACATGACAATGCATTAGAATGAAACAATTAGAATCTTGTTTTAAAGAAATGGCTTACTTAATAAACGACGTGTTTAAATCATACGTGTATGGAGTGCATGCATGGTATAATATGTATTACTGCAACCCAGGTTACCCTGAAAGAATGATTTAATGGTATGTTTAGATGTGTTTCCACCGCAAGTCTATCCTGGTGTTGCGATGTTCCCGGGGATAATGTCTCCATGTTTTTCTAGCAGCCTTATTACAATACCTGATAAGACACACAGCTGCTTGAAAACTGTTATTCTTTCCGAGCCTAAATATACTTGATCCTCAGTGTTAACGTAAATTTTTCTTTTTTCCAGGGACGATTGTCACAACATAGTAGACTCTACAAACTATCTTCTGATGATGACGATTTCTCTCCGTATGGTGCCACGAGTCGAGATGAAGCCAAAACTGGGTATGTATACACCGTTGTTATAAAGTCGCATATTTATGTTGTCATCAGTTTACATCCCACTGCCGCTTTCTTTATACTCGGCGTACCCTCGATTTCAAGCTTCTGTTTATACATGTATGCTACGTCCTTTTTCTGATTCTTATACGCTGACGACTTCTAACTTTGTCTTTTTGGGTCACCTTAGGGAATCAGAGGAGGAGTTGCTGGTTTACCCCGAATTCAAAGGGTTATGGGAAGGAGAGGCTGTTGAGGTAAGCTTATGAACTTGATGTGCTCCATCCTAGAAAGATCGTAAACAAAGCTGTTAACCTAACAGAGCCTGAAATTGAATTGGTTACACATTAAAATTCACCTTGTTGTATTGGCACTTTCTGTATGTAGGACTACCAAGTCGAACATGAGACTTATCTTGTGTTTTTTTACATTTCCTTATCGCATTTGAAAGTCGGGATTGCACTTGCCTTATCATTTCTGGTTGGTATTGATTCAACCTGTAGTTGCTAAAATATCGTCACTGCACTGTTGGTTTTTTGACTAATGGGAGCACTTTATTTCAATGAAGGCAACAATATAGTTTTCGGTTTAGAGTAACGTTTGTAGCAACTGTTGCTATTTTTGGAATTAATAGTCAATGGCGGGAAATGTAAGGCAAATATATTTACTGTCTGACTGAAAGGAATATGGATAAAAAACGTCATAGTTGTTTCATATTTTCAGCAGTACTAACATCTCTTTCGTAAATCAGTGGTTTGTGCTGATTCGATTACGAAAGCTGTTCAAAAAAGCGTCTATATTAATTGTCGAAACTTTTGCCCAGTTATTTAGGTCAAGCTCATTGCAAACATCTCTAGGGACATCCTCTAGCAAGTTTTGTAATTGGCTATGTTTTATAAAAACATGTTTTACGACCAAAAGAGCTACGTGTACTGTAAATGATGTTCATTACAATTAATACAATTTTATCTTTCATACGCTTCATTTTTAGTCAGACAGTACCATCTGTTTTTACGTTTTACCACTTTAGCTAAAAAGTTTTTTGGAAGTACTTACTCTAGATGTTTTTTTATGCCCAGGAGAATATGAATGCATACGCTATGTTTAATTCGACACAGTTGAACTTGAGAATTAGGAGAAGGTTGCGGAAACAAAAATACTAAAGTTTACTGTTGCCGTCTCGACTTCAAAAATTTTAGTTGTTATTGTTACTTCGCCATGAAAAGTTATAGAATAGAAGCTTTGGTTTTTCTTTCCAGGAGAATGAATCAAATAAAACGTCTTGGAAAACAGATACACACGAATACAGTAAATTAGAACAGGTTAGTAAACAAGTTTCAAACTTACGACGCATGCGTAATAGGTCCAGGAATCACCACCCAATCACAACGTAGCGTGGCCTTCTGCGGCAAAGTTTTATTTGTCCACTGCAGTGGTTAATTAATTGATTTATGTATTTACTGTACACGTCACACACCTCGAGTGATGTCAAAGTGAGAGTGCTTACCTTGCGTGCGAAAGAGTGCAGGTTGCTAATAAATAATGATGCTTCTCTGCTTATCAATCAACACTTACAGGATAGATTAAGTCGAACTCACAGTGCTACTGGACCAGCTCCCTGCTGTGTTGTTCAAAGGCTAAGGACACCGAGGTCACCGCCCTTCCCACTAATTAGTGTGAGAATTTGAAATTGACGTTTTTCACGTCTAATTATAAAAGCTTAGATATCATTACAGCAATACCATCTAGTGTCAGTTTTAGTAATGATGTCAAATTATTTGCTGCCGTTTTTGTACTTTTCGTAGGAAATGATGGAGAATGCTCTAGAGAAACAAAGAGCCAACATTGTACAGAAACAAATCGCTGCTGGACGAGAATTCAAGGTTATGTCCTTGTCATGTATTTTTTTAACCTGAGGTTTGAAAACGCGTAAATGACATCACAATGTAAGTTTACGCTTCCAAGGGATTATTTGTCTTAAACAAGTGCTGTTATGTTGGATTCAACGGAATTTGTAACTTGATTCGTACTACAGGAAACAAATTTTGAGACTGTCGTGATCAGTAAATTTATTTTCATAAAGAATAAATTTGTACTTAATAAATTAAATTAATAACTTTGTTTTCCCTTTCGCCATTTCTACAGGGCGCCGCCTTTACAAGTAAACCAGAAGTCGTTGTTTTTAAGGTGAAACATGTTATGTAATTACGAGATTATCTACTTCTTCTTAGACCACTGAATGCTATGAGTATAAGTATTTCTGTTAAAAGGATCTTTTGAGGAAAAACGATGCTCTGCCGTGTTCGGAAAACGGTGTTGTTGCAGTAAAAGGAAGAAAAAGTTGGTAAAATATGGCCTGTATTTCTCTATAGAGCTGTCTTCGTATGTCTTTGTTTCTCTAAAAGTCATGAACATTCGTAAAGTTGTAACTGGGATTGTTGCAGTGGACTGAAAAGTATGGCAGGAGCTGGTGTGGACGCTATGTGGACTCCACATTGCAGTAAGCGACTTATTGATTGAGTTAATAAGTGGGTGAGTGAGTGAAGCAATGGAGTAAGTGAGTCAGGCAGGGAGGGAGGGAGGGAGGAGGGAGGGAGGAATGAGTGATTGAATTATTGCCTAAACGATTGTCGAGTTATTGGGTGGGCGAGTGAGCGAGAGTGAGCAGAGTGAGTGAGAGATGGACATATTATTATTCTTGCGGTACGTAAAAACGCAATATAGGGCTCTTGCCACCACATGTGCGTCCCCTTCAAGTTAATTACAATATTTCATATATTGAGTTTTACGTTATGAATGCTTTTCTCTGACGCTCTTTAGTAAGTACATTTTTGTGGTCTTTGTCGTAGGATTTTGACGTGGACAAATGTTACAAGAAAAAAGTTATATTAACTAATGTATCATACTCGCAAAATTTTTGTAAATATACTGGAATGACAGAAAACTTGAAAGACTTCATTGAAATTCAGTGAGTATAGTAATGTCTTGCATAGCACTATTTAGATCATTTATTTCAGGCGTTTTACCGTGTATTAAGGAAAGTTACTCTAAGTCCATATTTGAAAAGTATTGTCGGGTCTATTCTTGTGCGAGCTATTGTAGACCAATGTGTCAGTCGTCTTATAAAAGAAAATGCCATGAGCTGTGTACGTATTACGTTAAGAATATATACAATCCGTAGCTGTCTTCGTTTCACCATGTGTGAGTAGTTAAATATATCATTTTAATTTACAGGCGTGATTTCGTGTCACTTAATGTAGTGACTAGATGAGAACAAGGCAAAATGTACTTTTGAAGGAAAAGAAATCTTGTGCTTGTAAAATTGCAAATGTCGCCAATGAGGTGTACGTAGTAACAACAAAGCTTAGAATTTGTTTTTAATGAGTAACCCACAGTAATTTCTTGTTGGCTGCAAGATGCATAGCAACGGCAATATAAGTTAGTTCAATCTCAAAGTGACTGTAATTGTTGCACTTATTAGGATGAGCAAATGTTTCGTTTTATATGGATTATATTTTACTGGTAACATTTTCATTGTTTATTGAATCGTAGGTATTCACCACCAGGCCCTGTTTCAGCTGGTCTGACCTGTGATTTTACAATCATTTTTAAGCCTTTGGTAAGTGGCGTATTCTTTCCTTACTTTTCGTAAACTTTATATTCCATTTTAGGATTTTAGCTTTGATTCATGCGGGAGGGCTGTATGGAGATTCTACGAAACTGAGAAGCACCACATTCAAAGTGAAGTTATGGCGAAGCACAAGCAGTGTCATAATAGTCTACAATATTGTTCACAATAAATGTTTTCGACACAGTTAAATTTGATACAGATGTTGTGGTATGATGTTAATTTTAAAGATGGCATTCTAGGTTAGCCAGTGGTGTATGAAAGCGAGTTGTTTTTACGGGGCAAATATATCACCCTTTCTGTTGAACTTAACAAATAGCCTAAAATGGTTCAAAGTGCTTTGGCTTTCAAGCTCCTTTATCAGCTACTGGCAGATAATAAATAGCTAACCGTGATAAAGCCCAAAAGACAAATGCACGCAGTGGTCGAACTTAAGACAAATTGTGCTAAAAGTGTCTAAAAGCCGCTAAAAGGGGACAAAAATAGCAAAAATTAGCAGAAAATGCTAGAATGTGACTCTCTCTCTAGGTACCGTGCCCATCATGGGCATAGGTAGTCACAGCCTTCCGTTTTCTTCGATCTTTTGCAACATGTAGCATGTGATTTGTTGTCATCATATAATCTTCTGCCATTGATGGTAGCATCATTTGTCTCTGCCTTTCTATCGCTTTCTTGCCGTGAATCTTTCCTGTCATTACAATTTGTTCCAAGTCTTCTTTCTATATCATATGACCTATAAATTTTCCACATAGTTCTTTGTGTCCAAGCTATCTGGAGTATTTCTGCATTATGCTGATATGTCTTGTCCTTGATATTCTTAACATTCGTCTAAGAAGCCACATTTCTGCAACGTTAATCCGCTTCCTCGTCGTAGAAGGTACTGTCCTTTACCCATAATGCCTTGCCACCGGATGCAGTTTATTGTCAGTACCCTGGTGAATGTGACTGCAAACGCCAAAATTGACAAAAACCAGTAAATAAAGAAACGTCAATAGCAACGTTCTTGGGTCACACTGGGTACGCGGTATATTTAATCTTTGCCTTGATTTGCGAGCTCTTAGTTGACTTAAAAAGGATAGGCCATTTGGGATAAACCTCGTGACAAAATTTGGTAATGGTAAGACTTATTGACATAAGGTCTCGTTAAAGATAGTCACATAGATCTTAAAGAACAACTTTTGAAAGTGTTTTCTATGTATTTTCCTTTTTTATGTTCTATTTTTTATACGTTCTATAGCAGTTTTTAACATCATTCCTGTTTCTTACGTAGATCAATGAGGACCTGGATGGACAGTTGGAATTTCTGGCACAAAGTGGGCCGTTTTCGGTTCCTGTAAAATGTTTCAAAAAGCGTTGTGAGGTACCAAATATGTTTAACTGCATTATTATTCAATTCCTAGAAAATACGTGTTTTTTTCTTTCGTTTGTTTCTGTATGTAAAGTAATTTTGAGTTAATTAATACAATGCTGATGATCATCATTTTTTACCGGAGACATTACTTTTTGTTTGGCAGCAATGTCTTGTCACAGACGGTGTAGTCATCTGGGATTGCTAATATTTATATTTTTACGTGTCGTGTTGTAGATGCATGTTGATATTAAGGACGTGGACTTTGGCAATCTTGTCATTGGTGAAACAAAGAAGAAGTCAATATTATTAACCAATTCAGGAGCTCTAGGATGTAAATTCTACTTCCAGAAAATAAAAGGTGCTTCATATATGTTTCGTTATTACTGTACGTCTTGTGTTTCGCTTTTGAAATAGTAATTTGTATGTTCAACGAAAAGTGAAATAGGAATGAAGTTAGAAAGGAACGTAGTTGCAAGAAATTCCTTACTTTAAATTGTTTATAATTTAAGCTAGACTTTATTTTTGTGCATGTCCAAGGCGTCATCCATGGCTGCCTTGTTCTTAAATTATGGTGGTTTCTTATGTCGTATACTGTTTATTTCTTGTATTGTGGGTGTGTGATAAAGATTTAAGTAATCAAAATTCACATGATCCAGCTAAAAGACCCACTGAATGACGTCCAAGCACTATTACTGATCTGAATTTGACGCTACTATAGCAGAACCAAGTGTATCCCATTCACGGGAATGAAATTTTACGGCAATAAAATTCCACGGGGCTTGTATATGACAATTAAGACAAAAGAGATAAAGTTTACCTCCTTGTTTGAGAGGATAGCAATTCCGCCGCAAATGTTCGGCTTTTAAGACCTGTCCTGTAACATGACTAAGTCCGCGCGATATCGCAAACTCGCCGATGAGTAGTTTTTGTTTCCTCAAGTTGGTATATTTATAGTGTAACAGTGTCCCCAAGTTTTTTAAAATAGGTTTTCTTGTAACTTAGGTGATTGGATAGAGCAAATGTCTAGCATGTAAAGGTTACTGGTTCAGACCTAAGCTCTAGAATGTAATTGTTAATGGGATTGTTAAAGACGATCAACACTTTGTTGAGATACTACATATATCTGACCCTGATGAAGGCTTAAGCCGAAACACAGAAAAAAATTATGAATTACCCCTTACCTACCGCTGGGTTTCGTCTCGTAATACCAAGGACTTTGAATGTCATTACCAAATCTTTTTGCCGTGAGCTTTGAGTCTGAGGGTTATCAGTTCGAGCCCGGCCGGCTCCTACTTAATGCAGCTATTGTTGTAATGCTCCACTCTTGTCAAATATATAGTAGAATTATTCGAAACGTTATATGCGATGTTTATTTTTGAAGAATCTATATAATTTTTAATAAACATAGGAGATCGTTGGCTTGTATAGTTGTATAGTTTAATACATATATGTATGTGTATACATATATATAGTTCTTTACGTGTGATTTTTCTCAATATTATGATTTTGTGTACAGGGGATACACATGGCAATGCAACAGACGATCTTATATCCGTTGGTGGCCTGGTAAGCATTTAGAATCATACACCGAAGTCATAATGGTTTCTAATGTGTATGTGAATAAGGTCTTGTACCTAGTAAATGTTAGTCATATAAACCCATGATTGAATTATTCAGTCCAACTTTCTTGTCGATTGTTCACATGCTAAAATGTTTTATCAGACGTTTAGTTATTGTTATATATTTTGATTATTAACTGTTATGCCGTTATCGTAAGACTTTTCCTGTCCAACCAAGTACAAAGCCAAGTCCGTTGGTATTTTAGTTGACCCTATTCTATGTACCAATCAATGGGGTGTTGCAAAAGCCGCTTATTTTGGACTAAGGTATGTTTTAAGTCGTGTTGTAGACTAGCCGTGTACCAAATACGAGTTCTGATTCTAGTTTGCAAGTGCCTTTATCTTTTGTCTAGCGTAAGAGTTATGTAGCAGGTTAGTTGTAAAAGGCGATTGTAATTTCTTTCCCTCATGTTGATTAAATTTTTAGACTACGCTTGATGGGCAGAGTGTAGCTGCTGATGTTGAAAGTCATGCAGACGACCAGGAAGTCAATGACACCCAGTCTATCGCTGGCGACTTTGTGGCGCAGAACGGTAAGTCGCTTAGTTGATAAATATATTTGCAAGTTCGAGCCCGGTCGGCTCCTACTTAGTGCAGCTATTGTGGTAATGCCCACTCTTGACAAATGTTGAGGTATTACATATATCTGACACTGATGAAGGCTTAAGCCGAAACACAGAAAAATTAATGAATTTTCCCTTAC
>JANTCA010000375.1:0-12732 GCA_024741275.1 Chironex yamaguchii
CTATCTATCTATCTATCTATCTATCTATCTATCTATCTATCTATCTATCTATCTATCTATCTATCTATCAATGCATCCATCTACCTACTCATCGTAGGAATCGATTGCTGAGAAACATAAAGAAATAGCATATTGTATAATAAATAATAACCTGTTTTTCTTTAACGAGAGCTTGATTGCGTACCAAAAAACGAAAAGTTTTCAATTATTAGGGGTAAGTTTTGAAAATCAGATATGTATATAGATACAGATACAGATATAAAAACGCACCTTACTTTAAAAGCTTTATAAATCTGGACTTTGAAACATACGTCTTTCACTGCCACTGAACCTTACAATCAACCCGGTGCATTCATTTGTATTGAGACACATTTCCTCTTTGATCCTATTAAAGCAGGAGGAATGGTACAAGAACGCTAGTCTTAAAATCAGTAGCATGATATTACAATACAATGGCTATTAAACAAATGATAAAAAAGCAATAATTTGCAAACTCTCATTTCCATGTTTGATTAACCTTTTCTCAACCCCAAGTATTCACCACCGCATCAGGCCACCCTTTATAATTCAACCACTATTCAATTTCATGGCCAACTTATTAATATGACAAAATTGTAGAGCCAAGGGGCTATATGCTTAGAAGGCTTGATACCAGGAAAACGTAAGCAGAGGAAGACCGAGACTTCAACTTAACCGCCCTGTTGGAGGTAACGATCTATCCGCAACACAATGAAAAATAGGTACTAGATAGGTCATATATAGAGAGGAGAAATTTGGTCAGAGTCCTCATTTTTTCATACTCAAAAGTGATTGAATCCAGACTCCTCCTACATCTTAAAGCTCCTGCTTCATACTCGATAACTTTCTTTACCAATTAATAACTTTTTTCTGCTTTCCAGCCTTACAATTTTTCAAGAATCGCAGTACCCAGGCAGTTATTCAGGACAATCTTGCTTCATATACCTTGTCTTTGGAATTTTACGTTTCACTTTTATCAAACCAGAAGTCCTACCCCGTTTTAAGGCAAGGTGGACCTTCCCACCATTGACTACATTGTGTTAATGTGTTCTCTTCCATTAAACAGTCTCTGAATAGTTTGTGTTTGAATTGTTTATTGACAAGAATTCCTTCCTCATTTCCAGCCACGATGGACCTTGCTATCACTAAGTTGTATTAATCCCTTCTCTTCCATTAATCGGTCTCTGAATAGTTTGTGTTTCGATTGTTTATTGACGAGAATTCCTTCCTCATTTCCAGGCAAGATGGAATTTGCTATCACTAAGTTGTATTAATCCCTTCTCTTCCATTAAAGAGTCTCTGATAGTTTTTTTTCAATTGCTTATTGACCAGAATTTCTTTTTCCGTTTTAAGGTAAAATGGACTTGGCTATGTATTGGTATATAGGTCACACATCACGAAGATTGATTAACAGGATTAAATGAGACGTGTCCACTTGAGGATCTGAAATGACTGTCAAAACATGCGATTGTACGATAGGCCAATACTAAGCAGAAAATTTATGAGGACGAGAAGTTTCGGATAACTGGTATAGGGAAATCGTTCTAATTATATTAGAGTCTGTCCACATTAAAGCCAGAAAAACAGGACTTTGTAGCCCAAACGAGTTTGCTTTTTCCCTTGGACAGGTAGCGTTGAGTGGGGGAGCCCGGGGTAACCTCAACAAGGGCGCAGGAAATGTTTTGCTAAAACTAGATAATTTTAAACAAGACTCTTGTTGGACCCTTATTGAGGAATCATCCAAGTTTTTCGGTGTTTGATACCATTGATTGTAAGAACATTATTAACGGGTATGCAAACATGAAAGCCCATGAAGTATATTTCAAATCCTATTTTGACTTGATATTGTTATTGACTATGCTTACGCAACGTAATTTCAGCATTTGCCACCAAGGCCGTACACAGGAGATTTTCAGCGGGGGGTGGGGGTGGGGTGCAGTTTGGGGAAATTTGTTTGACCCTCGTCTTTACATCACCAGAAAACACCTTGTTATACACGAACAAACTGATTAGGTGACATCTTCCGGCATGTCCTAAGTTGTAGGATAGTTCTTTACGACTTCAGAAGTCGTTATCAAAAACCTAAAACGTAATTGAAAATTTCTAGGGGACAACTGTCTCCCCTGCCCTTTCGCTAAGTACGGCATTGGTTACGACAAGTTGAGCTTGGTTTCGTCTAGCTCTTAAAATTTTGAAATCCACAAGGACCAGTGTTGTTTATAGCTCCAAGGCCCAAACTGGCTCTCGAGGGGCCCCGGGTTCACTTGTAGTGGTAGTCATCTAACAGTTGATGTTGTCTTCAACTTTGTTCAACTTTATTACTACGACACAGCCATTTTCAGAACCAAATTCACTCTATGGTCAGTGAGATCGAATTCAAACTACCATCTCGCAACCAATCAACAGTATGACATTTACTTAATTAGCAATGGCTGTAACTTACCGCGTTGTTACTCCATGTTCTCTAAGTGAATTTTGCTTTAAATTGCCAATGTCGAGCATTTCCATGTTAGGCTTCGTCCGCTCATTTCATAATTTTGTCGAGAGTAACGAAAGTAACACCCGCTCAAAAACATCACCATATCACGCAACAGTGCGTATGGAAATCCAACGTAAAAAGGCATGATGTTAAAAACGTGCAGTAATTAAGTGATCATTCTGGGACCAAATCTTCCACATTTCATTGTCAGATGCGTGTAATGCATGCCGTTTCCAAGTGGATAGCGAATTAACGGGTGACTGATTCCGTGTAATTTCATTAAAATAAACTTTTACAGAACGTTATATGCAGAGATACCGGACACTTTATGAAGAGGCTGGTGTAGGAGCATTAGAAAGTGTCCTCTTTTGGTGTCAAAGTTTGCTGTTGAAACAAATCGGGAGTCGGTGTTTAGCATCGGCCTATTGCGCTAAACATCTCCTCAGAACATATTGTGATCGTATCTTGACAGCAAAAGGTGATCTAGATGTTTATATGACATTTCTTATGTGACATCAACAGTTCTCCGAAACCAATTTTTCAGAAAGGGCACTTTGCAGCCCTGTGCTGCCCCCATACCGCTAGGGCAACGGGGGCAGCTGCTCCCGCTGCCCCCACGGCTCCGGCGATCCAGACGGTACCAATGTGGCCAACAGCAATGCTGATGGCCACATTGGTAACGTGAAACTGATCATTAGATCTCAATGGCCTTCTTTCGTTCATATATAAATTTATCGAGACCATTTACCTAGAGAGGGCACTTGTTTTTTTGTTCAGATTGTGTCATATTATTGAGCAGGCTTACACAGTATTTTCACTGGTCGTATTAACAGGATAATTTTATACGAAAAGTAGCTAGAGAGAACGTTATGACGGGTGGTTAACGCACTAATGCATTATTGTTTCTCATTACTGCGTTATCGTTTCTCATTAATGCATTAATGTTTCTCATTAATGCATTATTGTTTCTTATTGATGGGTTATTATTTCTCATTAATGCATTAATGTTTGTCATTAATGCATTATTGTTTCTCATTAATGCGTTATCGTTTCTCATTAATGCGTTATCGTTTCTCATTAATGCATTATTGTTTCTCATTAATGCATTATTGTTTCTCATTAATGCATTATTGTTTCTTATTGATGCATTATTGTTTCTTATTGATGGGTTATTATTTCTCATTAATGCATTAATGTTTGTCATTAATGCGTTATCGTTTCTCATTAATGCGTTATCGTTTCTCATTAATGCGTTATCGTTTCTCATTAATGCGTCATTGTTTCTCATTAATGCGTTATTATTTCTCATTAATGCATTAATGTTTCTCATTAATGCATTATTGTTTCTCATTAATGCATTATTGTTTCTTATTAATGCATTATTGTTTCTTATTGATGGGTTATTGTTTCTCATTAATGCATTAATGTTTGTCATTAATGCATTATTGTTTCTCATTAATGCGTTATCGTTTCTCATTAATGCGTCATTGTTTCTCATTAATGCATTGTCTCTCATTACAGTGATATAGTTTGTCGGATTGTGTCTATTTTTATTTAGCAGGCCCCACCAAGCATTTTGACTGGTCAATAGGGTAATTTTATATAGACAATATACGCTTAAGCTCAAAAGGTGGTCGTTGGTCGCATTAGATTACAAATTGAGTAGGCTCTTGGTCAGATCACAGAAACATTGGTCATAATACTGGAACGTTCGTATCAATGGGATGATCGTATTTTTGGGGGTGGTCGTATGGCTAATCTAATGCCAAGGATAATAGCAGAAGAGCTGCGAGACTTGTGAGGACAAAGGACGATTCTGTATGCCAGAAACTCGCAAGACGAAGCATTGCAAGAAATGAGAAAGCAATTGTTGCGCACAAGGAACATAGTGCTAACGGGTGAATGGATGGCAATCATACGATTTCTTGTTCGAGATGGATCAGTGGAGACAACAAACGTTATACCAAATGGTGCTGTAGAAAAATTTGGCACTGGTAAATGTCTAATTTGTAAATGGAAACAGAGCGAGCATAAAATTATAGCTACAGCCTGCACTGAGCACAAAAAATGTAGAAGTCATAAAAATAGACTGCCAAAAAGTGACTTCTTGCGGTGTATCAAATGACAATATATAAACCCTAGGTTTCAAGGAATGAAAGACGAGAGCATCGTGTATGGGTCAGTACATCACATGACTTACGTATGCGACAATGCACCTTGCAACTTTACTTCTCAGTTGAAGGGATTGGTATCTTAGTTGCAGTGATCTTCAAAAAAGGTGACAAGACAATTGGTAGAGATGAGAAGCAATCATACCACAAGGGCATCGTTGTCTACTGGTAAGAAAATGCTTGTTTCGATGTCAGTATTCAGTGGGTGAAATCAACAGGATGCCAATGCAGAAGTTGTTCCTTTCTGATAGTTTTTGTTTCAACTTTTGTTGATCAAAATTCCTTCCCCGTTTTAAGGGAAGATGGGTCCTCCACCACTGATTACGTTGCGTTAGTGTGTTCTCGTCCATTAAACAGTCTCTGATAGTTTTTGTTTCAATTGTTTATTGACAGAATTGTTAAGCGCTCAGACAAGCCATTTGTGCTCTCAGTGACATTTTTGGCAATGGTGTAACAAACATAACAGATATAGGGCAGCCGGTTTACTCTGGATTTGGTTAGATACTCAAAACAACAGTAAAATGACTTGAAATAGATGAGAATATCTACTTGTGACTTGGCAACTGCCTTGAAAAGAAATCTGCAAAAAGACTGTAACGTTGACGTTGACTTGCATTGACAGTGTGCACTTATATTGGTCCAAAATTTTTAACTTCAAAGTACTAAGGAAACTTTGGATTCGAAAAATTGGAGTCAATGAAAAACTGAATGCTAAAACATCAAAATATTCATGCGTTATGAAGAAAATGTTTCGTGCTTGGTGCTGACCCAAGTTTTTTTATTGACACAAATGTACTATCTATTGCAAAATCTTTGTAGACAAATGTACATACGAACAACGAGACATTAATGGTTCATCGCTATTTAAAAACAAAAGTATAAAGGAAAGAAAAATACATTATGATCAGGGCTGCCTAGCATTGCTAGAAAAGTGTTATTAACTTTGAGGAATCACTCCCTTATTTCCCAGAAAATGGCCCCTTTGGCCTCTTCAATAGAAATGATGGTATTTGATGTTTTCGTATTGTGAGGGACCCTTAGACATTTATTCCTGCTTTGATAACAAGAATACAAGCTTTGAAGCACCCCAATATATACTAGTAGATACAATCTGATTGATTGCGTCCGTCAAGCTTATGATTTGACCGGCGTTGGCTTATCTTTTAACAATAGTCCAAAAAGTTAGGGATGGAATTTGACGAAATTTTTAAGATAGGCCAGAAATGGGCTAACTTACAACTGATTGAATTTTGGGGGTGATCAAGGCCTAATCCTGGCCTATGGATCACTTTTTTAATAATGAAACCTTCTCAGTGCTAGGGAGCGAGTCTTTGTGGGGATAACCCAGTTACCATATTTGGGAATGATAGCTTCATCAACTAGCTAGGAGACCATCATGGGGAAGACCCACGTAGTTTGAATAATTATACTGGCTTGGCAGTGGTATACATCCCCTGAGATCTCTTCTAGTTTGGTAAGTTATTTACTCACCCCAGCACCATGTTACTATTATTGGCCAATCCCTAAGCAGACATCCAAATTTTCCCTGCTACACCCCTTCATCACTTGCCCTAAAATATTCAGACTTAAGTTTAAATATGTATCCCAGAGATGCATAGGCCCAATGCTCATATCTGAAGCAAGTTATGAATGACGTATGTTATAACTGTTTCGATCGTTCACATACTAGCAAAGACGACATGACCATCATGAAAAAGTTGAAAAAAAATTCGAAAAAAAAGTTGAAAAGTTTGAAAAAAAGCTGAAAAGTTGAAAATGTTGAAAAAGTACACTTAATTTTAAAAGTAAATAAAACAGCTTGACTATCTAACAATAAACAATAAATTGCAACTGGATAAAGTAAACATTGATAAACAGCAGACGACGGGAAAGTTAGTGACATTCCAGACTTAACCCAGTTGCCACGTTTGGTAAAGATAGCTTCATGAACCAGCAAGGAAATCATAGTGGGGAAAGCCCACGTTGAATTCATCATATTGGTTTGACGGATGTTTTCTTATCAATTTAACTTCTTTTGCCTTAAAACTTTTTCTCAAACCGAGCTGTAATAAATTGACCCCATATTGTAAAGATTCAATAGCACAATGCATCGTTTTATGTATTTCAGCAATTAAATGCGCCACTGACAAATATCCTTTTCCTTTGTTGCTCTTCAAACGCTATGAAAAGTTGAAAGGTCAAAGGTAGGGGACGATTATTATTTTAACATATAAAGAACGTCAGTGGCATGCTTAGAAGGGTTAGAATAAAATTGATAATCTTGTACAATGTTGTTCAAAGGAACTCATAAGTAGACATATGAGTCACGGAAGTAAAAGAGAAGCTAGGAAGAAAAATATTTTCTGATTCATTTCTTTATGAAAGACAGGACAAGTATCTATTAAAAAATTTGCTGTTAAAGCAATAGTAATAATAGTGTTTGTTACCTCTATTATGATCAAGATTGCAATAGTATTACCAAATTAATGTTAAAATCTATTTTAATTGTAAAGACAGATATTTTCAAAATCGCCTTTAAAATTTGCAACACTGCACTGAAAACATACTTAAAAGAGTTTTTCGTCTGACACTCTTTAGAGTATGAAACGTCAGAAAGGAAAGCATAGATATACGAAAACCTCTTTTATAAGAAACATGTATCCAAACTAGCCAATCCTAAACGAGAAGAACATGAAGAAACAAAACATTATTGGAAGAGTTCAAGTGAAAAAGCTGCCTACAGAGTACTGGTTTTCTTGTTTTAATGTAGACAGACTTCAATACATTTAAATGAAAGAAAAAAAATTAGAGAACCAGTACTCTGTAGAAAGAGAAAATAAAGAAACAAAACATTAAACAAAGAAAGAGAAAATGAAGAAACAAAACATTGGAAGAATCTTTTTGTGGTACAAAACTTGAAAATCGCCTTGAAAATTTGCAACACTGCACTGAAAACATACAACATACGACATTGCGCTAAGATCATACTTAAAAGCTTTTTTCGTCTGACACTCCTCAGAGTACGAAACGTCAGAAAGGAAAGTAAATGTATATGGCAACCTATTTATACGAAACCTGTAGCAAAACCAGCCAATCATAAACAAGAAAGGAATCGCATGCTTTGGCAGTCGTTAAGTATGATTTTAGCGCAATGTCGCAAATTTTCAAGGCAATTATTGGAAGAGTTCGAGTGAAAAAACGAACTCTTTCTACCTACAGAGTACTGGTTTTCTTGTTTTAATGTAGACAAAATCCAATACACTCAGATGAAAGGACGATCTAGCTGTGCCAATGTCGCAATGTCGCAATTTTTCAAACAATTTTCAAGTTTTGTACCACAAAAAGCTTGTTACGGATCCTTATCGGAGTTTGTTGGTCACAAGGCATACCATCGTAACTGATTTCCATGCTATGCCTTTAGGGAAGTTTACTACGTAACGTTCTCTCACCAATGGTATTGTGTTTGTGGTAAAGTGGACTTAAATTTGCAACCTCTGAGTGGAGACATCGATGTCGTATCAACGATACCACGATGGCCGTTTGGAACGCAACAGAAGAATATTTAGTTTAGCAGTGCTATTACAATCCACAGTTCCCTTAAATATGAATTATGTTACTGTTGATATTTCTACCGACAAAAGAGTATTTTTATCTCCGTAAAGATGTATGGTATGCTATGGTTGGTTTAAGTTGGTTTGTTTGTCTGTAAATGACTTAACGCAAATAGTTATCAACGGATTATCAACAATTGATTACATTTTCGTTTCTATCTCTAAATAAGGAAGACGTGGAAAGGACTTTAAAGAGCTATTTACCTCTCAGTGTAATAATTGCAAATTAAAGTTTTGACAGCATCGTTAAAGACATCATCGCTTCTTAGAAACTGAGTGCAGAATATCACATTAAAATGTCCAAATGTTCTAAGCAAAGCAGAGTGACTACAATCTTTTTCTCTTCATCAATTTGCTTGCGTGATATTATGTAATAATTGCAAATTTACTTTTTGACTGCATCGTGAATGATATCATGACCTGTTAGAACATGAGTGCAATGGACCAGTAGTCAAGAGCATAGCTTTGAAACTGTCGTTCAAAAGGAACTAAAGAGTTCACTCTGATTCAATCCCTGCAGCATTGAACAGAAGACTGACTTCATTTTGTGAAAGTACACGATCCCACAAAGCAATATCAAAGAGCCAATTTGCCACCGCAATGCCATGAAACACATTGCCATCTGCTGTAAACTGTTTCATTGTAGGTTGCAAGATTTCCGAGTTTCTGTATAGGCGAATCGTCTTGTCTGCGAGTAGAAAAAGAACTAGACAATAAATAACATAAATACTGATATACTTTTGTGGCAGTGAGGAACGTCAGTTAATACTGACATACGCTTTTGTGGCAGCGACACACTTAAGTTAACACTGATATATTTTTTGTGGCAGCGAGGTACTGTACTTTATACCGATAAACTTATGTGGCAGCGAAGGACTTCAGTTAATACTGACATGTTCGTGGTACAGTGAAGCAGTTTAGTTAATATTGATATATTTAAGTAGCATCGTCACACTTTAGTTAATAGTGAAATGTATATGAGGCAGCGAGGCACTCTTGGTAATAACGATGTACTTCTGTGGAAGCGAAATACCCTTGTTAATACGGATATAGTTATGTGGCAGCGAGGCACCTCAGTTAATACGGATATATTTATGTGGCAGCGAGGCACCTCAGTTAATACACATGTATTTATGTGACAGCGAGGCACCTCAGTTAATACGCATGCATTTATGTGGCTGCAGCACACTTAAGTTAATAGTGATATATTTTTGGAGGCAGCGAGGCTCTTCAGTTAACATGGATATATTTATGTGGCAGCCAGGCCCCTCAGTTAATACACAGTATTTATTTGGCAGCGAGGCACCTCAGTTAATACGCATGCATTTATTTGACTGCGGCACACTTTAGTTAATAGTGATATATTTTTTGAGGCAGCGAGGCACTTCAGTTAATATGGATATATTTATGTGAAAGCGAGGCACTTCAGTTAATACGGATGTATTTATGTGGCTGCAGCACACTTTAGTTAATAGTGATATATTTTTGTGAAAGCGAGGCACTTCAGTTAATATGGATATATTTATGTGAAAGCGAGGCACTTCAGTTAATATGGATATATTTATGTGGCATCGAGGCACCTCAGTTAATACGGATATATTTATGTGGCAGCGAGGCCCCTCAGTTAATACACATGTATTTATGTGGCAGCGAGGCACCTCAGTTAATACGCATACATTTATTTGGCTGCGGCACACTTTAGTTAATAGTAATATATTTTTGGAGGCAGCGAGGCACCTCAGTTAATACGGATATATTTATGTGGCAGCGAGGCACTTCAGTTAATACGCTTGTATTTGTGTGGCTGCGGCGCACTTCAGTTAATACGGATGTATTTATGTGACTGCGGCACACTTTAGTTAATAGTGATATAGTTTAGGAGGTAGCGAGGCACTTCAGTTAATACGGATGTATTTGTGTGGCTGTGACACTCTGTAGGTAATAGTGATTTATTTTAGGAGGCAGCGAGGCAATTCAGTTAATACGGATATATTTATGTGGCTGCGACAGGCTTTATTTTCCGGTCTTTCACCCAGTATCTCTATCACCTTCCTCCGGATAAATTTATTAGTATTTTGTATTTGCATTTTTGTATTTTTGTGTTTGCATTTTTTTTCAGAATCCTCCTTTAACATTTCATTTCAAATGCTTCTAATTTGTTGACTTCTAATTTCTTCAGGGTTATTGTCTAACTCTCACATCCTTTGTGATCTTCAGTAGGTCTATGTAGCTACATAAACCTAATCGTGAGCTTAAATCATCAGCGCAAAACATAGAAACAACACTAGGTCTAATAAATATAGAGAAGCTAACAAATTCATACAATTCTATGTAAACTAAGAAGAGGTATTAAAATCAAATTTAGCTACCAAGGCAAAATCAGCATCAAATAGACAGTTAAGGTATACAAGAAAGCGCAAAAGAAATAAAAACATTAACAACTCAGTCACGTAAAATTTACCTTTATGTGAATAACTCGTCGCAAGGTGAGTCCATGAACCACACGTTGCTGTGTTAACCACTTCATAGTGTCTTGCATAGTTTTCATTGACGCTTGAAATGATTACTTTGTAAGTTGTGTCTTGGTTTCCTTTGCCAATAAATATCCCTGCATCTTTTTCTGTTCCGGTGTAGAAAAAAATACGGCGAATGTGGAGTGGTGCGGACCTTGGACATTTTACCCAGAATGCTACAGTGAAACTGTTCTTAGCAGGGTCACTATCAAACACAATCAATCAAAGTGGGAAATGTTACATCCTATAATTGAATGACTCAGTCTTAATTCTGATAAGGATAACTCAAATTAGTTTATTATATGTGCAAATATCATATTAAAACTGCAAAATGTGAAAAAAAGTGCTGAATGAATTATAATTTAACATGTTTAAATTATTCTTTCAAATCGTATATATTATGTGAGAAAGCAACAGTGAGAAATAGCTGCAATTTAGATAAGATATATCTAATTATTATTGCTTTGAAACAAACAATGGCTTGGTAGGGTATAGTCCCAGCTCTAGCAATTTATAAAGCAGTCATAGTAAATTATACAATATCGTACACGATATTCTGGTCATCACAAATAATAACACATCTTTAAGTTTGTTTTAGCACTTTCAACGTAAAATGCAGTGAAATTGAGTATTATTAATAAAGAATATAATATAAACTTGTGAAGGATATAATATTTTTATCAAAACATACCAATAGGCATAATAGCTTACTCGATAAAATGTCCACGATAATTTCCAAACCCAAATACTTCATTTACTTTTAAAACACTCGCCCTTACACGTCCATTAAATTGAATTACGTTTTTATTTAGGAAAATCCTATTTTCTCCGTCCATGTCATTGCCAACTGCATACAAAGTGGTTTTTCCACAATACGTCTTTGCAAAAGGGATGTGAATGACAGGAAAGGTTTGTTCTACTAGAATCAAGTCAAAAGAAATATATTGTATATTAATCAACCTATAACAAAGATTTCCCTACATTCGTCTTATGTTGCCTAACTGCCTACTATACCTACCCTAGCTTATGTATCTTCCAGCGTCTGTCCATGTGTTTGATTGTCTGTTTGTTGCTGTTGTATCTTTGACTCAAGGTCAGCAATCCGGAATTCCAAAGTAATAAGTTAAAATACCTTTGATAATATCTTCTCAACAATCTACCTTATTTACAAAGCAGTTAACTATTGAAGATTAGTTTTCCTACTGAAATCAGGCCTTTTTATACTTTACAATATGGCTTCTAAAACATTCTGAAAGATGAAGTCATTTTTATTTATAGTAACTCCTAGAAAGTTCTTTCCCTAATAATAGTTCTGTGACTCAGTCAATTCATGATAGAAAATTCCAGTAAGTTCTGAACTGGCACTGAGCCAGACAGCCAATATCAGTCATACAGTTCTCAGTCTGGAAAGCCAATATAACCCAGACAGTGAGAACAAGGCATCTGATTAATCAGTCAGAAGCTCTTGAAATTATTGTCACAACAATTACAAAATAAGACACAAAGCTTTTCTCAAATATGTTTAAATTGCTTCCGTCAGTGAGGAAAGTATTTGTTCATGATGATTCTTTTAATATAATTTGATCAGAATGAACGTTTTGGCAGGACGATTTACAAATTCAGTAAACACATCAAGTAATCGAGTTTTTAGTGAGAGAAAATAAATGAAATGAGTAGTTTGTACTTAAAGCATGAAGAATTTTTTTAGAAAATGGCTTGGATCACCACGTAGGACTTGACATGGTGGTCTTTTGTCAAGAACAGAAATTAAGGTATGAGTATGATCACAGGGGCATCGAATCTGGGTCTCATGGCTGCAAATCTGACACCATTCCTACCAAACTAAACAGCCTAATAGGAAAGGCAGGGACGACGCACGCCACATTATAGTGGTGCGGCCAGAAATAGGAGTGCAGCGAGTAACCGACGAACTTAACGAC
>JANTCA010000376.1:0-12731 GCA_024741275.1 Chironex yamaguchii
TCTACACATGCTAGTGGTAACTCATTATCAATAATTCCTGAATTTCATTTGTATTAGACTGGGTCGTTGGAGGGCCAACATTTTAGAAAGACAGGGAATCTGATATCACTTAGTGAACAGAATCTTGTGGACTGTACTAAAAGTTATGGGAATCAAGGATGCAATGGTGGATGGATGGATAATGCCTTTCGATATGTGCATCAAAACAATGGTATTGATACTGAAGTATCATATCCATATTATGCAAGGGTAAAAATATTTACTTTTGATTAGCAGTATTGATACTGATGTATGTATGTATGTATGTATGTATGTATGGACGGACAGACATACATATGTATGTATGTATGTATGTATGTATGTATGCATGCATGCATGTATGGACGGACGGACACATGCATACATCATAATCAAACAGAAACTACCAAATTCAAGTTTGAGTATATGATGTATTTAATTATTTTAAAAATATTGACGGAGGCCAGTTCTACTTATTAAAAGATAAACAAGGAAAGACAAAGTTAATATTAAACTGGCTGTTATGTATGCCTTTACTATTGTTTTATTTAATGCTATGTCAACAGTCTTTGTGGTGTAAAACTTGAAAATGGTCTTGAAAATTTGTGACATTGCTTGAAGAACATACTTGACAAGCTTTTTTGATCTTACAGTCTTCAGAGTATGAATCATCAGAACAAAAAGTATGGACACATGGCAACCTTTATAACAAACATGGATCAAATCTAGTCAGTCATAAACAAGAATAAAAATAGACAAAGAAAATGAAAAAAACAAGGTGTTATTGAAAGAGTCCAAGTGAAAAAAGCAATTTTTTGCCTACAGTCCTGGTTTTTTTGTTTTAATAAAGACAAACCACAATACACTTAGATGGAAGGACAATCTAGCTATGCCAGGCATTAGATGGCTGTTCTTTAGGAGGAATTGATGCTTGGTGTTCACTCCAATAAATTCTCTGTATTTCTCCCCCTATCATTAAATTCTTGCTTGTTTTTCTGGGTCACTCTGTCTATATGCAACTTGGTTTGTATTTTGGTCATCTAGTTCATTTTAAGTGTTTTGAATTGTCAAAACAACTTTCCTCCTAGGAGTTGGGCTATTGTTACTTTAATCAACAGACAGTAGGAGCAAAAGATACTGGTTTTACAGATATCCCTAGTGGTGATGAGGCAGCACTGAAAGTTGCCATAGCAACTGTTGGTCCAATTTCTGTTGCTATCGATGCAACACATGCATCTTTCTCAGCTTACAGAAGTGGCGTTTACTATGAACCTGCATGTAGGAATGGAATCAGTGACTTAGATCATGCAGTCTTGGTTGTTGGTTATGGAACTGAGAATGGTCGGGATTATTGGCTGGTCAAAAACAGGTAAAGGTTTAAAACACTAAAATAACATCTAAAGAGTAACCCCAGATGCATATCTCTGGTGCATTAAGTACCTTTACTTGTTCTGTTGCCATTTCAATACATGTTGATTTACTTGTTTAGAGTTTTGAGGTATGGGTTTAATGGATCTTGTCAATATAATTTGACAAAGTATGCTTTTTTGCCAGCAGTTGGGTAGTTTTTTTCCATAAATCATGTACAGATTCGATGTAAAACATACCATGTTACATTCCCTCTCAGTTGTTAGTCATCAGGGAATTAGAGGAGTCATTGATGTTGCTTTGTGGTATTGAATTTATTGCATTTATAGACGACTACATCAACAAAACATATGTCTGATGTTCAAGTATGCATGGTAGCAGTTTAGTACTACATAATATCAGTGATCTTGGGTGTTGATGTACTGAATTTCAATATACTCAAGTCAAATATTGGGCAAAATCAGGATAATGAATACATATTAATTCTTCTAGGTCTAGTGGTCACTATAATTGTAACAAATGAAATAGTAACTGGTTTGTTTTTTCTTTTCAGTTGGGGTTCATATTGGGGTGATCAAGGATACATCAAAATGTCACGAAATATGAATAATCAATGTGGAATTGCTACAAAAGCAAGCTACCCTAATGTTTGATTAACATTACTGACTTAATGCATTACATGTATAATCCACATAAACCCATTTTGACAAACTTTGATAGAAAATGGTATTTCTATTCAATGTAAGTACAGTATTTAATCATGAATGTTATCATTCAAAAATTTTGTAGGGACAATATCTGATATTGTTTGGTTTTGTATTATGTCCAGCATAGTGGAATATTTTAATCATCGTGGATTTGACTTAGTGTTGGAATGTTAATCAGTCAAGGGTGTTTCCTTGTTAGAGGAACTATTACAACTGCCCTCATAATTCTTTTACCCTTATAAGATTAGTAGTTTAATATTTTGTTAATATTCTACAGGGGTAAGTCTGAAAGGGAAAAGCTATGCATTAAGACAAACATAGCATCTGTGATTTTAACTGTAGGCAGAAGTGCTCCCTGTATTGTAGGTGGTGGGAGGGAGTCTGTGTTCATTTATAAAATATTTAATTTTGGGTTGACTATGTGTATGTTACATTGGTGTATACCATAGAGAAGAAGTTGATTGAGAACACACTTTGACATCAGAGTGAAAAAGGAGAATGGGATACAGAACACTCAAAAACACAACACCAATGAACACAATAAGATTTGTCAGTGTTCTTAACCTTGAGGTCAATCTTCCTAGCCAATGCGTCCAACAAGCTAGTTGAGGTAGGAGTGAATGATTTAAACATGTTCCTGTGTAACATTTCTTAATTATACCTTGCGTTAAGATATCACTGACTTACACTCCTGCTATTAATTCTATTAAACGTATTTGTCAAGGGGATATGAAAGCCAAAACGTTATGAATGGTACAATGTGATAAATATGTATTAGATTCTAAATTGACCTTATTTCTTGTTGATTATGAAGTATTTCTTGAGATCCTTTTTCCTTGAGATAAGAACAAGAAATGATCATTGAGTTGAGTTACCTGCTTTCCTTTGTGATCCAAAAATTGTATCCTAACAATTTGCATACAGTTTTTGGGATGTAATTTGAGACAACTGCATTGAGATGGGAAGTTTTTCAATCAAAGTTTTTTATTTGAAGTGATGATAGTCACCTTTCTGAAACTACGTGATTGCTGTGATTGCTTTGGTAGCAGGTTTAAGAGGTTAAGACCATAAAATGTTTTACCACAGCAGTGGCTTAGTGGTAGGAGTGCTTGCTTTGCATGTGGAAGGTTGTGGGTTCGAATCCACAACCACGACATCCCAAAGACTTGGAAATGGTACATAATGCCTGCCAGCATAGCACTCGGTACTACTAAAGGGACAGATTATGGAAGTGAAAAGCAAAGTGCTGACAGTAGGCCAGCCTCCTACTGTTGCATTTACTGTGCAGTTATGTTGCCCAAAGGCTCGGGAAATGGTGTGGGAAGGAACTTGATAATACTAACACTCTTCTACAGCTACTAACATTCAATCCAATTGTTTGTCCTGCAAAGCAGCTTATTCCAACAGTTGTGAACTTAATATGACAAAATGTAATTGACATTACCAATGAACTGGAGAAATATGTGTCTTAAGAGTTTTATAAAAATTTACCAAAAGGGGCTTAATGAAAGAGGCACCACTCGATTAAGAACTGAAGCTGTATTGCTGAAGACTAGTCGTGGCAAAGACAGTAGTACATGATCACAATACTCCTTGTGTGTGTATTTTAAAAAATCATAATTGGTTTGACATGTACATTACGTAATATTTTCTTGTTGAGTCCTTAAACAGACTCTTGGTAACAGTTGTTGGAGAAAAGTTGTCAGTCAATCGTATCAGAAATGTTTGTAATGATCCAGTTAAAAATGCTGTAACACGATGATGTATTAAGGGACTGTTAAAAAGAGATGAGTTAAAAGTGACAAGTTGAACGAGTATAGAATCCACAAAGTATCTTTCATAAATTACAATACAAAATACACTCCTTATATAGACAAATGATATGGTAATAGATTATTTACAAATTACATCTCTTAACAAAGTTAAAAATATCAATTTTGTTGGAACGTAAATCGTTCCATGATATAAAGAGTACGTTTGCTCAATGTTAACCTGACAGTTTTAAAGATACTTGGAAATTGTAATACGGTCAAATACCCTCCAGCCGTGCCCTAATCGGTTGACTTTAACAAAAAACATCGGAGAGGCACAGTTATAGTTACTAAGTAACTGGAGTCTAGAATTAATCGCAATTTATGCGTTGCAAAAATTGACGTGTATAAGCGTGCTTTGGAATACAGAAGACCACTAAATAATAACAGTATACAGAGTGGTCTTGAGTAACAGAACTAAATAGAACAGTATTAAATCAATAAGTGCAAAACTCGCGCCTTTCCAGCTGCTGAACTAGCTCAGTAGGAGGCTAGTTTAAAAGATTCATTAACCTCGGTTGCACTTTTAATTCTCAGCCAATTACTGCTGCTAAGAGATGAACTTGAGAAGAACTTGTAAGCACCCAGTAGCAGCAAAGTCTATGCCCTTCAAATATGTATAGGTTCACCTTGTCACAATGTTGTGTCGTGTCAAATATATAAAGATTATGATTTTCGGAGACCCTTTATATACTGATTGTTTACATTGAAAATTCTGGGATTGTCATGTCTTAAGGATGTGAGGAGCGTTCTCGTGAGTTCCATTATTTTGAAATATTGCTGGACATAAGTGTAAGATTTGGAAGCTACCACTAGAAGGGGGACATTTGCAGTTACAAAACATACGAGGGCTGCTTGATCGTACAATTACAGATAAACTAGTAGGGCAGATTGGAACCGTACGGGGAAGGGAATACCAAAGTGGGAATAGATCTTGTATACCCTGTCCTCTGTCAGTGCTAGTTTTAGTTTTACAGTGATTAAGATTAATATGTAACACCACTAGGTCTGACAGTGTAGCTCGGACAGACGGCAGAGGTAAAACTTTCGACCTATGCTGTTATAATGACAGTAAAGATAAAGCAATTCATCGAAAAACGAGTGTCCTGCCAAAAAAAGGAAATTTTCACAACTGACAACAGGCATGACAAGATGGAAATGAAGAGCTTGACATGTTTGGAGTAAAATGCCAACCTTAAGTTCTGCTCCTTGTATCAACACGCAGTAGCACCGCGTTTTCTGCGTATGGAATACAGTAACTAACACCAGCCGCGCATCGGCATACAAAGAGCACTTCATCTGTGCACTTATGAAAGTTGTCTTGCAAGGTAAGAACAGAAAGGAAGACAACCAGGATTAACAGTTTTAATTCAAATTTAGGTTCACGAATTTTGTTAGATAGACACCAAGTTCTAATGGTTGCATACCATTTTGCAACAGTAGATACCTGATCCAACCAGACCTACTCAAAAAATACATTAGAAACTGTTCGGCACTAAATAGTCGATTGGCAGTTTCCATCGCGCCTTAAGCGTGCCTCGTTAATTTGTTGTTAAGTTGGCAACCGGTGGACTCAAGATTCATGTTTGATGTAACAACGCAAAATTTAAATTAATGACCTGTACTAGAAGTAAAGTTCATATTGACATAAATTACCTGTTACTAGACTTAAAAAGTGCTCGAGCTGTTATGCATTTCTTGTGAAACGAAATAAAGATGAAGTCGGGGGACGGAGTCATAAGACGTACATTTTTGTTTGCTTATACAACCTTACGTGTTCACAAAAACAAAATGTGACAATTTGTTGTAAGTTTCCTTGATAATATAACTCGAACTAGAGTAAGGAGTAATTGGTACCTAAGCCAGTAAAGTTGTCTCGTCTCCCTCTGGCTACGCTCCCTCTGGCTACGTCTTGAAATCATCCCACCCACGACTTCCCACAGGCATTGCCTCCCCTGGACCCAAAAAGAATACCACAGAGCTTGTTTCAGCTAGTTAAATAGTCGAAAGTGACCGTGAACATTATAACAGACCAGCTAAGATTGCAAGATATCAATTAGTTAAACTGTGACGGGATACTGCACGTAAATGAACTGAGTTGTTACATTAATAACTATTTACAATGCTTGCTTACAAATATCATAATGCTTAAACGCAATAGTGAGGAGAGGATCACACAATTCTTCAACGAAATATCGTACTCAACAAAACTATCGATGGCCTCAGTTTGACCTGATGATATTCCGGACGAAGCTATTTGGAACGTCAGTTTACGAAATCAGCATACCGCGTGGCAGCTTTTCGAATTCGCCCCCTACTACTGATACCCAGTACGTTAGCTTCGTCAATATCTTCATCCTCTGTTGTTTCTCGATAGCACACATTCGCTCTCTTCCTAGTCGGTCGCTTCGATGACGACTGGTTGCTGTCTTCATCTAAATTCCCATTAAAATAATTCGATGACGACAAACGTCTTCGCTTCCTCCTTAATGGTGGTGACGACCTGTCACTCGAAACGCTTGTCCTTCTTTTTGATCGACTTCTACCAGATTTTCGCAAAGAGCGACGAGTAGTTCTGAAATTCGATTCCGTATCACTTTCAGCAGATAGATCTTCATTTTCATCCTCGTCTTCCCTATCGTCCTCTTCGTTATCATCATCTTCCTTCTCCTCTGTCGATTCATCTTCTTCTTCCTCTTCTTCGCTAGAACATTGATCTGAACCCTCTTCCTCAGATGCAGACTGATTGTATTTCTGCGAACTTGACACTACTGCTCTTCCATGGCTACTTCGTTGCCTTAAATTATGACTATTTCCTTCGACGTCATTTGCCGTGGAACTTGAAGGCGCCTCTGATGTTTCCCGTCGCGTCATTAATCTGGTTCGATGAGGATTAGCGTTTTGCGTTATCGCAGCTTTAGTCTTGCTGTTCGATTCAGGAACTGCTCTACCACTGATATTCCGTGACCTTCCCGTTCTAAGATTAATGGCAATCCCAGTTCGCATGCTACCTTTAAAGTCAGATTCGTCTGATTCCGAGTCCGAGTCATTTACACCGTTAGATGTTTCTGCTCCAGCCGGGTAATTGCTATGATGTCGTCTTACAACAAGTTTTAAGGCCCCTCTCCGAGAGCTACAGCTAGGTTCACTTTCTTGAAATGATGAAGAAGAAGGTCGTGCAAATGTTCTCGAGTCCCTCACTGGAGGTTGTAAAGATTCAGTTAACAATTGTTTCGTTCGGCGCCGTGTTTGCCTCTCCTCGGGTAATCCAGCTCTTTGATAATGATAGGTTCGAAGGAGTGACTCTGCCCTTGTCTCAAATAAAGCAGACAGCCTAAGAGTCATACCGTATATCTGCCAAGATAGAAGGAGCAAGCTGAAAACACTGATGAAAAAACCTAATCTCGAAAACTGAGGTCACGGATGAATGTACGTTAGTAATAACACATGTGTTACAGCAATAGAACCACATATTTCTTCAGGAAGGGCTAAAAAAATGTAATCTAAAATTGGACACGAATTCGAGTTAAACTCAAGGCGCCACTACTAAACATAAGCATATTCTTGCTTCATACCCTAATGAAAAACTTAAGAAATAGGTCAAAGGTTATTAAGCCACCGAAACCAGTTTTGTGATAAAGATGATCCTTAAACACTTAAAAGTGGTTATGTCGTCATCGTCATCATCATCATCGTCGTCGTCGTCATCACCATCATCGTCATTGTCATCTTTCATTGTCATCATCATCGTCATTAATCATTATCATCACCACTACCACCACAACAAGCATTTACTCTACCCCACTGATGACAATGTTCAGCCACTGAATTCTGTCCTACTCACAACTGAACATTATCAAGTAAATTCATCTTTGGTCTGCTCCTCTCACTGCTCGACATACAAAAGAAACAAACTAACAAGGCAAAGCACCCGAAAACCAAAACTAAAAAGAACCTTAAGCTTACTTTCTTTTTAAGCGAGAGGAAAAGAAATTAAAAGCCAGCGATCATTAATAATGCTGGTCGAACTGCCAATGGACGATAGAGAAACAAGCGTCAAATTTCTTCTAAGATTCGAGCACACAAACGTTACAACTTGAACACTCTCCAATTATCCAGCAGGTAAATAATTTTAATAAGTTAAATGGTAATAACGATAACACAATTTATAGCAAAATATAACCATCGGCGAAGTTTTGACCTACAAGGCCATAGCCGCATGACAGAATACAATCTCCTCCCCGACTGACAACCCGCAACATTCAGCAGACATCAATTATCTTGTTATTCCTACAATTTGACTTCAGAGTATCGGTTAAGTCCCATGTACTTTTGGAACTTTGTAATTTCAGGGTGGTAGCGTTTTCACGTAAGAATAACGCGTGCAACAACTGTCCTTTCACACTTACCCTTGAGCGAGTATTTGTATTGTAGTTCCTTGAGTTGGTGAATATAAGTCGCATGTCCCGTACAAATGAGTCTGGATCAGAATACTGGTTGCTGATTAATCGCTGACGAACGGTCCCCAAATCCATTGGTTCTCGAACAGAGTCGAGGTAGTCCTGAAAGAGAAAGGCATACTTCATGACAAAAGTACAGTGGAATCTCTATAAGGAGGACACACCATAAAGCGGGCACCTCTGAACGGAACATTCTCCTACTCAAACTTAAATAAAGGGCTCTCTATAAGACGGACACACCATAAAGCGGACACTTTACCCGGAAAGAAGTAACTCTTTTCTTTGAAACGGCTCTCTCTAAAGCGGTCAGAGACATAAAAATAACTGATAATCTTATTTCCATTTTTATTTTTCTCTAGTAAACTTAAATGTTAATTTATAAAATTTTCCGTCATGCTGAACAACTTATGCAAGATCTTGTTTATTTTTGTCTTGAACCAAGTTACAGTTTCAGTACCAAGGCATCTGCAATTGACATGTATCTCCAAACCATACCCTCCTCCTCTATTTACGCTATTTGAAGGCATAATAAATTTTTGTTCCTCACAAACTTGCTTTTTTTCATTTCTGTCTCATTCCTTACTACTCTGGGGGGCTATCTTATAACAAAACTACTGGTATTATTTAAATTTTTCGTCCAAATATTGATTTTCTTGGAACCTCTCTATAAAGCGAATACAATTCGGACCGGATAGTGCTTTGGAGAGATTCCACTATATTGTGAAATATCAAACAGGAAAAGACTGGACCTTAATTACGGCAATCCAAACTCGGACGTCAATACCAGCATACCAACTGGAGTACGGGTAAAATACTCCTCCTGTCTACCCACCTACAAACACAATACGGTCCTATCCATACGAATATCCTGGAAAGGCGAGTAAAATTATTTATGCAGGAAGGAACGATTGTATCTTTCTGTATGTCCGCTTAAAAAGAAAGGTATATTTGCCAAAGCCAGCGTTGAATATATGTTAACATTTTCTTCAAGTTAACATTCTGACATATGCATCACCGTTCCTTACGCTCCCTGGATCCTATTCCGACAGCCTCTAGAAGACTGATCAACGTTCTAATCGCGTTTAATTGCTTTACGCCTTTCTAGGATTGCTTTCTACTTTGAGAACGCGAAGGAATACCTTATTGTACGAAATCAACGACGCCCTAAATTAATGCTACTTAAATTAACGCGAATCAAATTAACGCGGTTAGCAAAAGACACATTGAAATAAAAATTAAATCAATGCGGTTCAGTCAAACTAGGATACATGATGCATCTAATGAATAAAGAAATAAAACAAGTTTAAATGCATTCCGATTTTTCTCTCCTCACAACGACAGGAAATATAGTCTTTTTCTTCTTAACGGGATTATCATTTATCCAGAACCTTTATAACGGCCTGGAAATTTAGGTGACTTCTAATTTATTTTTTTTTTCTGTAGCATACTCATTACTGAGCGTAGCTGATTCCAGGGTTAGGGAATTTACTAGGAAGTGAGCCCTTTATGAGAGTGGGCTCCCGTTACCTTCTCTCACCAATGGTATTTTGTTTGTGGTGTCGCGGGTTCGAACTCGCAACATCTGGCTTGCAAGTTCGTCGTCTTATCCACTATACCACGGCGACTTCTAATTAACGGGTATTTTATTAACGTGAATTTTAAAAAACGACGTTAATTAAGTGCCGCGTTAATTTCCTAGAATAAGGTATGTCAATCTTGTCGATGGAAGTAGCTACCTGGTGTTCCCCTCTTTAGATGAAACAGAATGGGAAGATTGCGTACTAGTGCGAACATGACCAGAGAATGGCAGATCAGCACACGTATATTCACAACCAGAAGATGCAACTCCGTCATTGCCTGGTCCGAAGTCCAGGACGAGAAAGGAGGAGGGTTGGGAGAGGAAAAGGTGGGACTCTCTCTCGTAAAACCAAGTTCCAAAGATGGCAGCGGTCCTGCAGGTATCATTTGATGTCGTCAGAAAATGCAGTTCGTGGAACGGAGTGACGCAAATTGTCATCACACTATTCGCAGATAGATTTTGCCCACTGCAAGGAATCTGAAGTTACGCAATGACAACAACAACAACCAGAAGATGCAACACAAAAGTAGAGGCCAAAGCGAAGTAGCTCTCCCTACCTTCGTACCAACGTACTCACCACAAATAGTCCACAACTCCGCTGATATTGAGAGCCTCAGCTGACTGACACATTTAGATAAAGCATTGCACGATACTGCGATTGTTAGCATAACTGCATACAAAGCAACAGGTCGTCATCGCATAGTGACGATTTCTTTCTAAGCAAACATCAATTGATCAATTTACGTTCAAGTCGAATACGCAGTGAAAAATAAGATTATTTTATACATGACAGAAACGTACCGTATTCACTAAATATTTGATTTTAGCGACAAATGGTGCTTCTAAGCGCTTAACTGGAAGCTAATGTATCCGTTTACTTGGTATAGAAGACGTCTATTGGTTATTTAGGTAAATTCCGCGAACTGAAATCGTAATGACAACTGTAACATAGATAGGATGGTTACTTACTGTGTACTCTGTCGTATCAACGGGCTCACGAAATGGTGCTGAGTCTTCAAGTGAAAAAATAAACTCCAGTAATTCCAATGCAGTTGATGACCAGGTCTGGAAATAAATAATTCCTTATATGAATAAAACAATAGTGAAACTATTTAATCTTGCCAACAAGAAAGATTCCGAGAGCGCAAACCTCCGCCACGCCGGTATAATTATTCAATTAACAGGGGTTTTCCTCTGTTAATGTTGTAACTGGATTATCTCTCACTAGCACTATGAAGGTTTCATTACAGAAAAAGTGATCCAGAATCCAGGATTTCATTCGGATCATCACAAAAATTTAATGGGATGTCACTTGGAGAAGACTGAGCGTCTGACTTTTTTCATGAGGATCCGTTCAGTAGGTTTTGCGTAATCCTGCTGACAGACAGACACACAAACAGACGGTGATCAGGATTACCACAAAAATATCTTTAAGTTAGCCCATTTCTGACCTATCCTGAAAATTTCCTCAAAATCCCTCTATAACTTTTTGAGTTATAAAGAATGTATATTTAGAGTGAGTTCCATCAGTTCCAGAACTCCGTCAAAGCTAGTAGATTATTCATATTTCATTTCAGCCTTAAGAGTACGTAATTTTTTTTTATACAGATATATTACTGTGAGGTGTCTATTTGCGTTGAATTCATATTTAGTATAAATTAATCAATTATGTATACTTCTAATGGTAAACCTAACAAGAATATGTTTCATTTTATCCTATTGCCCTGAATGTCTTGGCACTTTGCGAACTTTTGTGATAATTAATAACAGGAGGCAGTGAAAAATGGCTGTAGTTTGCAAAAATGTTCCTGCGATTTGTTGACCAAAAATGTCCGACGAAAAATGCTTTTAAAGTATGTTTTTAGTGCAATGTAGCAAATTTTCAGGCAATTTCAAGTGACAAACTTCGAGAGACGCATTCTAACCTGCCCTGTCCTCGACGATCCTGGCTCGTAAAGTTTCGGTAGCTCGGCAGCCGCTGCTCGTCGCTAAAGCATGACAAAAGGGAAAGAAATATACACCGTAATACAGCGTATACACGATGCGTAAAATGCCACAATTGATATATCCTAAACTGAGATGTAATAAACACAAATTATCCAAATAAGCAAGCGATCGTGAAACCGAATACAAAAATTTCTTCAACGAGTCAAGACGGGCTGCATCATCAACATCCCATTAGCAAACTCACAAAATCTCGACTTTAGCCCTGATCCCGGAGAAGAAAGGTCCAACGGGAAAACAAGAAACTAACAGCCCAATGCGATCTGTTCTAAAGCTGAGCCAAAGAATGCCCATAAAAAATCGCAGATACTTAGATTCTATTTAGTAGCAAATAATCTCGTATTTACGATAGCAGAAGTACGGATCGTATTTTAATGATACAGACAACTGACTACCAAGGGGAATATCATTCCTTTCTTGACAATAAAATTTACAGAACTGTCCCTTGATCTATTGTTGGGTGGGTTTAGTTGCAATAAGTACCGCGGGGCTAATGTACAAGAAGGGAGTTTAAACTTTATGCATTTTTTGAAGCAAACAACAATTCATCAGCGATTTTTCGGTCTACGAGGTCTCACATCTGCCTCGCACTACTCATAAGGTCACCCCAAAACAACAACAACAACAATAATAGTAATAATAATAATAATAATAATAATAATAATAAATAAATAAATAAGTAAATAAATAAATAAATAAATAAATAATAATAACAATAATAATACTAATAATACTAATACTACTACTAATTTTTTTTAAACTTTCAATTTATTATCTTCTATTG
>JANTCA010000378.1:0-10669 GCA_024741275.1 Chironex yamaguchii
ATTTGGAGCTTCAATCAAAGCTCCAAATTTGGACACAACATACTTGTTGACTTCAATTGTGATTCTACATATGCTTTCATTTTGGACAACTGGAAGTAGGTGATGTAGCACCAGTTGATTTTGGTCATAAGATTGAAAAGCACATCCTAACAGGAAATGTAATCAAAGGTTTGATTCACCAACAAATTTTGGAATGGATCTATCAGACTCATCATCCTCAATGGAAGACTGCAAACTCAGTGCCATGATTATACAGTTTGTTCAGCTCAAATTGAAAGACACTTTGGAGAATTTGAAAGCTTCAGAGTTTGAAAACTTTGGTATTGTGGTAGATTGTGGGCACACATTGACCAACTGTTGGGAAGACAAGGTCAATGAAATTCTGGCAAAAAAGGTATATATAGCATTTTTAGCAACAGGGTACTCCTTCCCCCAAAAAAACGCCTGATGATCCCATCAGTTTCTGCAAAAGGACATCCTCGTTGACTTTTTAACCCTGAATATTTGTAGACTTATTTAAGCTGATGTTTTTGTAGATATTGGATCAAATCCAACTATTTTGAAAGATTTTGTGGAAGAAACTCATTTGGAAAGCTATTTTGTTTCTGTTGACCTACATTGTTAATAAATAAAAGTGTAGCTACAAAACATTTCGAAGACTTTCCGTTTTTGTCCGGTAGTCTTAATGCCATTTTCAAATGTGCTCTTTTGAAAATTTTCATTCATTGCTTTACGATTTACTGGCCTGAAAAGCCTGGACATTTTCACTGCAAGAGTGCGCTTAATGTGACTGTAGATTTACCAGCTACAGTTAACTGACAACCAGAAAAAAATTGACTTCCATTGACACAATTTTTATGTGGAACATCTGATTTGGTCCTTTGTAATAAAGGTAACCATTCAATTACTATTTTTTATAAACCATGTTGACTGCCTCATGCATTGAGAAAGGAATCTCATGATACACCTTCTGATATATTGTCCGGAGGAATCAAGTTTGTCTTAGGAAACGCCATACTTCTTGATAAAAAAGATGAATGGTGAATATCGGTAATGGTGAATATCCCAGTGGTACCAACAGGGATTAGTTTCCTCTGCCAGTAGTAGACAAATTATCGAGATATCGTGCTCATGCAAAGCCTTTCTGAACTTTGAATTTAGCCTGTGGTACGTCACAAGTATGAATTCAAGGCAAGTGACAAGTGCAAGAAGAAATGTTCGACTGAGGAATGCATATTTGAATTTAATCTCACTGCATTTGGCCTGTGCATAGCACCAGCTTTTTCCAGATGATCGCAAAGACAATTGTTGCCAACATGGACATCCCTAGTATATTTCCCTACATAAACGATATAGTTGTGGCTGCTCAGAGATGGGAATAACAGGTGAACGATTTCAACGACGTTTTGGGCAGATTATCTGACAGTGGTCGCAAAGTATGAGTGCCAAAATGTAAGTTTGGCATGGAAGACGTTAGTTACCTTGGTTGTATGATTTCCGCTGATTGTATAAAACCAGATCCTACCAAGATTGCACATTTTAAGTAAAAGCCACATCCTACCTTCAAGACGAAATTAGAATCCTTATCCTATTCTACCTATCTAAATGTATTCCAAACTTTGCAACCATTATAAAACCACTGGACAGTTTTTAGTGTAAATATAAGTTTGTTTGAAGCAGTGAATACCACAGTGATCCGAAGGGGATTAACTTGCTAACTAATTTACATTTGCTAACAAAATATTAATAATTTTCTTAATTTTTGTGCAACTTCTAGCAACGGTTTGCATGAATCAACAAATGTAAGTGATAATGCAAAATTCAGGGCTCCCAATTTATTGACAGTAGATCTTGACAGTTGCTGTTGCCCGAATGATAAAAGTAAGAATATAAACATAATTAGATCTTAAGTGCAGTATTGGAACATCACAGTCTCTATTACCATAGTATCTGGTATGAAATGATCATGGACATCAATATGTTTTCTCTCGGTGTAGATTGGATTGTATGACTTATTTGAGCTCTTGGTATCTTTGTAGCTTGTAACTGATGTGTCCACATGGCTTCTTGGACTGGAAATGGTAGTGTCGTGTATTTTGCGTCTACACCTGATAATGCTTGGTGGTTGCTCAACAAGGTAGCAGTTCCGTCCTCAGTCACGAATGTTTTGCCATCATGTCTGGTCATTGCTGTATGCAGTAGACTGCCAATGTGTGATTGGTAGTACTTATTATCTACCAGAGTAGTGTATTTATCTTCTGTAATCCCTTTTATCGCTGGGTCCAACAGAGTCAAAAGCATCTTAGCATCTTCCACCGCAAATTATCTAGAAGCTTATCCAATTATTGGTGGTGAGTCAATACGAATGTGAGGTCTGTCATTGTCCATAGACTTGCAAAATACCCATATCTTTTATCTTGAACCTTTTAATTAGTTGCTTCTTGATAACGAGTATCTTTTACTTGGGTTTTCATCAAAGTGATATGTTGCAAATGTGGAACGGTAATACATGGAAACTACTCGGTCCGATGTATACAAAGTCACATACAAACTGCCTCGAACTGTCGAACACCAGTTTTCTTCGAATCATTCAAAGCCTTGGTGTCCCAGCATGAAGGAACTTGCTTTAGCCTAAAGAGTGACTTCTTGAGTCAACAAGGTGTTCTTTCTTGACTTAACAAGTTGTTCCTTCTTTAATTAACAAGGTGTTCTTTCTTGACTTAACAAGGTGTACCTTCTTGAGTTAACAAGGTGTTCCTTCTTGAGTTAGCAAGGTGTTCCTTCTTGAGTTAACAAGGTGTTCTGTCTTGAGTTAACAAGGTGTTCATTCCTGAGTTAGCAAGGTGTTCCTTGTTGAGGTAACAAGGTGTTCTGTCTTGAGTTAACAAGGTGTTCATTCCTGAGTTAGCAAGGTGTTCCTTGTTGAGTTAACAAGGTGTTCCTTTTTGAGTTAACAAGGTGTTCCTTCTTGAGTTAACAAAGTCTTCCTTCTTGAGTTGACAAGGTGTTCTGTCTTGAGTTAAAAAGGTGTTCCTTCTTGAGTTAACACGATTTTCTGTCTTGAGTTAACAAGCTGTTCTGTCTTGAGTTGACAAGGTATTTCTTCTTGAGTTAAGAAGTTGTTCCTTTCCTCTTTGGACATAGTTACCTGGCTGCTGCTTATTACGATTTCTCACATTGTCACCATTTAAGGATGTTGTTATGACTTTCATCTGATGAACTTTCGTCTCACTGCAGACAGCCTAAGCACACAGTACTTGCAAGTCTCATCATAGTCAATCCTATACTTCTGAATAAACCTTTTGCTAACATAGACATTATCACGTTTCATTTCTGCCGTTTCCGAAAACATTCCAAGTGTAGTCAACAAATGTAGCTGACAGTTACATATGTCAGTAGGTCATTATGAAACGCTGAAATCAAAAGGTTGTAAAGATTTGATCGCTGCGAATTTAGGACTGTATTTAGAACTTTCAGACGCTTCTTCGTCTTGCTGTTTCAAGTTCAAAGTCTATGCATATTATTTCAAAAAACAATTATGTATTGCTCAGAGAATTTTGCTTACAAACTTTCTTCAGGCAACGTCAACTAACACTATAATTGTTAAAAGGGATTTGTTACCATTTAGAACTTAGAGAGTCTCTCAAACAGTATTGGAATGCTGATGAAGAAGGGTACAGAAATCAATCAGTTGATTGATTGATTGATTGGTTAATTGATTGATGGTTTGACAGTCATACAGTCTTGTTATCTTCAAAGATTATAACGTTTCTAAGGAGCCACCGTGGTGTAAAAAATAAGACACCAATCTTACAAGCCAGTAGTTGCGAGTTAGAATTTGTGTCACCAGAAACAAAATACCAAAGGTAACAGGAGTCCATTCTTATAAAGACCTCACTTCCTAGTAATATTGCGTAATCCTGGAATGGGAACCAACTGCGTTTGATAACGTGTATGCTATGAGGGACAGTTGTTCCTGCATTGCTGGCTCCTCATGCCAACCATTGGGCAACGGTTTTGTCCAGCTAAAAGCACTCAAAACAGCCGCCAGGAAGAAGAATGGTGCGCTTATCTCAACAGCTCAAAAGAAGACCGTGGACCCCCATGCATTCCTTGAATGTCGTCGCTAAAAGCAGTAGAAGTGGAGTGGTGTGACTCAAATGGTCTTCCTCTATTCGACGCTGGGCTTCCCCACCAGCGACCATCAGTTGGAGTCCTGATGATGAAAACTCTGTGGGGAAGAAAGGATAATGGTGACCGCTGGACTTTTCCTATTGTTTCTGGAACTTTGGCGATCAAAGGACACTGCTGTCACTTGGACACCGAGCTGGGACTCATCATCTTCACAATAGCAATAAGAAGAACGAAACAAAAAAAAAATCCTTCTGGAAAAAAAAAGAAACAAACAAAACACCAACCCGTGGCCAATCTATTCATTTCAGCCATATATGACCATACCGCGTGATTCTTTACGCCTGAAATTGCTTATAGTTAGGTGGTCTCATTACACATTATGTGATATATCTGGATGTGCGTATAAAAGGTTGATCTTCTTCAGCTATTGAACCTTATATGGTTATAATCTTTTTTTAGCTTGGTAAACATTGGAAGAAACAGTATCGTCATTGGTCAATTGCATTGCTGCATAACAGAGATGCTTTTGACCTTTTCAAAGAACTTTGCACCCGGAGAATGAAAAGGTATGTATCACAAACACTGGAGAGTTGCACAAGTAATTCATATTCTCTCGCCCTTCAAGTTTCTATTTTCTTGCCTTTTTCACCTTAATCCCTTGACAAGGTGTCATGTGCTATGTGTTATGAGATTACATTACATTACATTAGACAAACTTATTTCATGGCAATTGTAAGTATTCCTCCTACAAACTGGACGTTGCATACAGCGGACTTTGAACAAAGAATAATGCGATACAAGGCTGAAAGTGGAGTTTCACTGATGGACTCTAAACAAGTGAAAACCGCAAGAGTAGTGTACTGTAAATATATTCTGTTCCATGGCTGAGAGCTTGATAGTCAGTAACTTGCTGCTAGTTGGTTTTTCTTTACTACTACTACTACTTCTACTACTACTACTACTACTACTACTACTACTACTACTACTACTACTACTACTTCTACTACTACTACTCCTGCTACTACTACTACTCCTGCTACTACTACTGCTACTACTACTACTACTACTACTACTATTACTGCTACTAATACTACTACTACTACTTCTACTACTACTACTACTATTGCTACTACTACTGCTTCTACGGCTACTGATGCTACTACTACTAGTACTACCACCACTACTACTACCACCACTACTACTACCACTACTACTATGGCGACTGATGCTACTAGTGCTCCTACTACTACTATTGGTGCTACCACTACTACTGCTACTACTACTACTGCTGCTACTGTTGCTACTGCTACTAATACTACTGCTGTTACAACTAATACCTAATTTGATAATATCAATCATCCGTCTTAATAATTAGTCAATTGTTTTACACGCGGAATTCATAAAGCCTTTTGCAAGTTATCATTAAAGGAAGAATTGCAATTGGTTTGTAAAATAGCAATTATAGTTTACTACTAGTGTCGTTATTGTAAGGAAATGAAAGCTGAAAAGTTAATTGTTAAATCTTCTTTCACTTTTGACCGACGAGCAATTATCCTATGATTCCTGCTCTTCATTACTTATAGCCTGGGTAGTAAGCTTACTTAAAACCCTGATAAATATAAAGCCAATTAATATGTTTATAGTTTGATACTAACAAATATGTAAATGGACAAACTGATATAATATTTGGTGACAGATTGACTGCCTTTTAATCTATCGACTTTATGTTGACTAAACAGATTATAAAATATAGAAGAAACGGACTTAGATATCAATAGTAACCTAGATTAAGTGTAATTATCATGAATTGCAATAAAAGCCTTCCTTTACTAAGGAATGTACATACAACTGACATCTCACATGCTCCACAGCTCCGAAAATGACCTTTAATCGGATTTGTAGTACACAAAGCTAAACATGTCATCCTTTCCTCATAAAACTGTTTTATATCGTCAACATTATAGCATACTAGACACAGTCTAATAATACATACCAAATTATAAAACTTTAAGCAAACTTTTTCCTGCAACACCTTTTAACACTTTTTCCATTTTCGTATTACTTGGTGTTTGAATTTTTTGCACCCTAGTGTAGTAATCTACTTGTGGTTTGAGATGTGAGAAATTTAGATACAAAATACACCGAATGATTATATGCGCATTTTTATGTTCGTTGTCAAAGTCTAGTATAACATTAAACTTCATTAAATGTTAACCTCCAAAATCTTTGGTCTCGCCGACTATTTTCCACAAGAAACTCTAACCTTGAATACTAGGTTATAAAACGAACAAAATGGCTAAGAGCTAATGTTTAAGAAAAAAAAGTGGACATCATGTTTCTAACTTTAATATTTGCAAGTCACCATGAAAACATTCTTTTAGATAAATAAAAAGCCATTAAATGGAACTCTGGTCTATGGATCTCTTTAAATGACCTTTCATTAAGTTTTAATTAAGATCTTTGACGATTGAAAATTTCATGTTCATGTTTGATAGGGTTTAATTGGAAAGCATGAAATTACTTTATGCAAAACAACGATCTTTTCCCTCATACAATAAATTATGATAGTTGGCGCAAAACAAATTCTATTCTCCTATTTAAGGCACAAAGAGGAAATACCGCGTGTAAACGGTGGACTGGAATGTATGACAATTTATTGATTCACTTCAGATATTGAATATTAAATCACTGCAATTTCCTACTCCAAGACTCCTAGCATGGATGAGTAAACTAAAAACTTGTCTCACTGCTTAAAGAGACAGCAAAACTCTACAGCTTATCAGTTTAACAAGTTCTGAACCAAAGTGTCTCATCTTTGACTGACAAAGGCATTCTTCAATGCTCAAAATGGGAATGTTATAGAGATTCAGTGACTGCTAACCTGATACCTTGCTGTCAAGGTAGCTCAACAGAAACGTGCAAGAATTCTTCAATATTAAGCTACCATGGTGGAGCACACAAAGTTGCTGTTTGCAGTATAAATTTGAATCTACTAAGGTAGCTATTAATCACTGTTTGGGGACGTTACTAAGGTAGAAAGGACGGTTTGATGATGCGAAAAGAAGTTACAAAGACAAAAAACTACCTGAGTTTCAAGTCAGGGTCGAATAATTGCAATTCTAAAGCCTTTCCTGAGTAGGCTAAGCAACTAGTCTTCAGCTCAGTTTAGCAAGAACGTTCATCCTTTTATGTCTCAAGATTCTAGTTTCAAACATCTGCTTCGTTGAAATCCAATCATCTTTCTTGTTAGACAATTCAGTTTTCTCGCTTGTTCCCAATGGCATAATCGTTCACTAGTTTCGGTTGACTGTGACATCTAACCTTCTTTAGTACAAGGTTAACCCTCAACTGTAAATACTTAAATCCAGTGATACGCCTGAGAAGAAACAGACTTGAATCTTTAATGAAAGTCCTCTAAAGAAGTATTTTCGTCCCTTCTTTTGTATTCTTGTCAATGTTATGCATTCCTGACAAGATGAACTATTAATTATCAATCACCCTTTAACTTATAGCTAGACTGATTGTTTGAGACTTGTCTCACTTGGCCATATCTTGTATAATGTATTTCATGATGTATTTATAACCAACAGTGACACGGAATAAACAAACTGTCATTCTGTGAATACACAAACCCAAAATAAACATACATGACAAAATACGTTAGATATATTTAAACTATGACAAATATTGCTGAACAGTCTATTTCCCAAACCTGCAGAGCATTGAGTTTGGAATTGCGGCAATGAAGTTGATGAAGAGTTAGCTTTGATAGGAAGAACATTCCATTATCTCGGGAAGAACATTAATCAAGCTGTCCTTTCTAAGATATAAAAACATTATTTAAATATCGTCTTTAATCAATAATTTGAAAAGTGATCCAATATGCTTACCTGCAATCTTTAGCTCTGTAAAAGTGATGAACTAAGTTGGGTCTTAATTGTGTATTGCGTCCTCAAGTTCGATTTAACTTCGTTTGCTTTCGACTCATAAAGAATCCAGTTGCAATAACGTACAAACGAGTAGTGATACCAGCATAGCAAGTAAAGAGATCTACTGGAGGCAACTTAATCTTTCTTTGACCTTGTCTGCACTGGATTATTTGATAGCTTCATGAAAGTATAGTCACGTAAAGCGAAAGACTGGCAACAAATTGGTTTGTAATCTCAACCGATTGCTTAAAATGCAAAATTAATTCCACTATATCCTGTTTTAAGCGACTTGACGCAGTCACTCAAGCTAGACAATAAAAGCATTGAATAATTCACCGTATCTCCTAACAGAAGGCTTCATTCCAGCTACTAGAACACAATTAAGTTGACTGTCATGTTTGTGAGCTATTCTTTCCGTGACAGAAACGAAAAATGATCGCTTAGCGTTCCATTAACTAGCTCCACACAAAAAGCCCCCGGATCCAACATTAACTAATGCAAGCTTTAAAACTGCCTAGTTAAAACACTGAAGCATAGCATGCCAATGCCAATCCAGTAAGGGTACGAGAGAAAAATGATTGGCAGCAGCAAGTCTGATAATGCCAAATGATGCTCAGTCAAGAAGACTATCTGCTTAGGATACTGCAGTTTACAGAGCGCATTATATGACCATAAACTACACAAGAACAAAGTTGTCTTCAGGATTACACCACAATTGTGGTTCTGATTAACGCGAAACAATATCTGCAGAGAGCTTACTAAAAGTATGACAAGCAATTTCTCTAGACACGGATCATTACGAAAAGTTATGTGACGTTGAACAAACTTGATTAAAGTCTTTCTATGACTTTTGAATGGGCTAGACGTTCAGGGTTATTCTCGATAAAAGACTTCAGACAAGAGTTATCTTTATTTAAGGTAGTAATATGTCTCTTGGTTTTATCTACGAGTACCAAGTTCCACTTGCGGCTTGCGGGAGACCACGCTAACTGTCCAGATGCTACTAGCTAAACTTAGTGAAGCAGACTTTTATTGTGGAAGAACATCTATGGACCAAGCGAATTAACCAAATCTGCACTGCCTTTATGCGAAAAAAGGGAAATCTTGCTTTCAATATGTACCATTTGCAAATAATTAATAAAAAGAACGAATTAATAAGTGGCAAGCAGTTAAAATATTTAAGTGTCAGTATAATGTACGTCAGGTATTGACTATTCTAGAGAAAGGAGTGTATTTCGATCTCTGTGACGAGGATGTGGGTTAGCAAACCTCAAGGACGATAGAAGTATGATTATTGGACAGTGAAATGGCATATCTCTTAATAAGGTATTCGGAAATAGGCCTACTCGAACGTAAGATTATTAACCTTGGAATGTATCTTGTTTACCGTTTGAAACCAATCTATGGCTTATCAGATCTTTGGAGACTTTAACAAGCACAAAAGAAAGACGTCATGGTGAAAGATATATTGACATGAACAATGGCTGGCATCGATAAGTATCGTAGCCCAGAATGTATCGTGTGGGACTAACATATTAGGTCATTGCCACACGAAGTATTTAAAGATTTTGGAGAGAGGCGTTGACACTCCTGATTAGAGGTCTTGGTTCGAACTTGCGCTTAAGTATTTGGGTAATTCAGATTTTTTATTGTTACGCTGTTTCTGTGGGTAGAATTCATCATTAGTAAAATTAACATATAAAATATGCTAATTTATCATACATATGCTAATTTCAGGATTTAGGGAGCAGTTTGTGAAACGGGTGGGAGTAAATCAATGATGTTCAGAAAAACACAAGTAGGCTCAAAATTACTTCGCCACTAGCTTTGAGACAATTCACCAATCAATTATCAATTAACGCCTTCGCAGGTTCTTTCCTGTACAAATGTATTGGAATATCTCTTACCTCCCATGGGAGATGAAAAATGAAACAAATTTATTGGATGTAAAATGTGGAGATCTTACGTTTATGGCAGACGAAAAGTAAGATCCATTATCTATTTATATCTGAAAAGACAGAAAAATACAATGGAAATGCGCCTTACCATAATTAGAATGGTGAGCTTCAATCTTCGCATGTAAACTTCCTCTTCTGTTTGCTGCTACAAACTTCTATAAAAGCAAAAAAGTAATTTTTTAACAAATGAATACATAGTTAGAAATTATTAAGTCTCGGTTATTAAATAAATATTAATAGTGGAATAAAGTTTGTGTCAATAACAATCAAGGATAATTTTGCCCTCTTACCTTCTCTCATACTCTAATCGATAGCAGACAAAGATATTCTTTTACCATCCAATGGATAAGCAGAACGATTCATTCGCGAATTTTATATCTACAACGATCTTCGTACCAGCAGAAAATCGGGGATAAACAAAGAAAAACTTCCTTTACACTCCATATACGCTCAGCAAGAAAACTTGACAGTCAAGAGATCCTTGTTCACTGTTAGGTAATCGACGATGAAATTGATTCCTCCGTCTTTAAATATCAGACTACCATGTCTAGATCTGTCTCTCAGGTGTCCAACTTTCGTACGTGACGAGATGAGTCTTAATTTTTTGCTCCTTGCCTTTTAAGGGGTGTACACGAGATAACGGAGAAT
>JANTCA010000379.1:2162-12731 GCA_024741275.1 Chironex yamaguchii
AAAAGAACAGCAGATAAGATACAAAAGTAAGCTGTGTTTTCAAAAGGAAATGAAACTTACACCAACAAGAAAAAAATATATTTTTGTGTACTGCAGGCTTATACCTGAAGAGATATCTCTTTCATTTCACGAGTGTTGTGGAAGGTCCCTTGAAACTACATCTGTGTAGACATTTTCCTCTGTAAATAATAGAGACATAGAATTCGACCTTCCTCGGCGCTTGCTTGCTTGTTTCGAAATTCAATATATTTGAACTTAAGAAGATGAAATTTCATCTAAACAATTTGTGATCATTTATGGTAAATATGTAGAAGAAAATATTTAAAATTGGAGAGAGTACAAGCAAATTTGTTACCTGAAGTATTTTATTTAATTTGATGAGAATAGATGTTGTTTTGTTTGTCTCGTTTTGTTACTACACTGAACGAAGTAGTAGAGCTGATGATCGGATTAGAAATTAGTGATAAAATCACAACTGTAAGCATCATCGTTTGAAAATGTCAAGAATACTAGCAATTTCATACAGTGATGAAGTGTTAACTGGGTAAAGGTTTCATATTTTTTATGTACAGGTCTCCTTCTTTTGATCTCACTGTAATGGTTGTCAACAATTTGGTAAAAGGTATTGACACTAGCTTTCTTGTTGTATATCCTTAAGAGGTTCCCCGTGTGAATATTTTGGCCTAATGTTTCTCTGTGGTTAGTCTGATAAATTCTTCTAGCGTTGAAATTGCATTTAGGATCAGTAGTGATATCGTGTGGAAGCATTTACATCGACGATGTTGCTACAACAACAATGCGACCATTGGACAAACTCGAACACTAAAATTTGCATCGGGAATCTTTCACCTTTATAGACGTAACATTGATATTTGACTTTCACGGACTCTAGTATCAGTAATCTTTATGTTTTTTGTTATTTTTCTGTGTCCTAGTCTTTCCTCTCTTCTCTGTTTTCCATCTGTGTGTTCCTCCTTAGTGTAGTATGTCTGTGCCTGTCTCTTTATATCTTCGCCATTGTATTATGTCTACATTCCGGTTTGTCCTTTTAACTCTTGTTTATTTCGTGTTCTCTCTTAATTAAATATACCAGTGTCGTCCATTCCTCTCATTCCGTCGCGTGATCAAAACCTTGATCTTTCCTCTCTATAACAGCGGGAAAACTTACAACTACAATATTCGAAAGGCTGAAACCTAGCAATGTACTGAAAGTTGCTGAGTAGGAGGAGAAATGCAAAGACATGTTTGCCCGTGTTTCTACTAAAAAGGTGAATTTAAGTGCAAAATCCCAAAACAAATTTGTTCAGAATAATACATATGTAATATCTGCGTATTCTCAGAAGTAAACGTGTAAAACAATTATTCGACATGGCAAGAAACATGAGAAAATTTACTTTGCTTCAATAGCCTTGGAAAAAAACGAGTAGGTGGAATGAGCAAAATTAAGTGCTTTTTTGTTATAGAGGACGCTGTATAACTGAAAAGTGTACTTTCCCATACTTGTCTGTCACTAACAACGATCATTTACCCATGACATGTTATGACCGTCCATGGGTAATTAATTTTTAAGCAGATTTACGACGTAGTCGTAACATAGTACGATAAACATTTCAATTACAAATAGTAAATTACAACTAAGAAAAAAAGCTTTGTTGAAAACCTGTGTCTCTGTTAGAGTGCATCACAATCTAGAAAGCATGAAAATGTCATTAAATAGTACGAGCAAGACGTTGCCAGAAAAAAAGGTTTAAAGTCTGAAGCGTCTGTCTGATTTTTTCTTTCTGTTCAGTGAATACGTTCGTACTATTGACTCTTGATTATCTTACATTTTTGAAGAGTGCTCATTTAGGAAATTGAAATATCGCTCGTTGAGCTGAAGATACAATTGCCAGGTAGAAATGATAGAACATTCTAGTGTACTTGAAACTGTACAATCAGGCTCAAAAGCAATGTTTAAGATAAAAGAACTCTTTTGCAGCCTGACGCCTGCCACTTATATTATTGATTTAGTTTCTGTTGTATTCTATAATGGACCTCTTTTACACAAAGCAAACTTTGTAAGCTTTCCAGCACAGCTGCAACAACCTCTTGATAATCCTCCGATTTATTTGTTAGTGTCCTAAGCCTAGGAAAGCTTTTAAAATCAAATTGCTAACTCCTAATATGCTACAGACTTCTTCTCTTTCAACTCTGCCATCTCACGCTTAAGCTTTTAATGACAACCATTTCCTAAGATCACTGGCTGCCTCGCTCTGGATACCAAGTTGTCCGCTTTTTGCCTCTTATTTCAGATCCTTTGCACCAAATTACATTACATGATATTTAATTACATTACATTAAATTACATTACATTACATGACGTTACGTTACATTACACCACACTACCTTACGTTACATTCATCATCATCATCATCATATGCCTAGGCACTCAGGCCCCTTGCTACCTCCACAACCCTGCACCACTTGGCTCGATCCTGCGCTTTTCGGAATGCTGTGGCCAACGGCAGCCCAGTGTCCTTCCTCACTTGGTCATGCCATCTCATTACATTACGTTATGTTATATTATATTATATTGCATTACATTCAATTACATTTAATTACATTCAATTACATTACATTAAGTTACATTACGTTACGTTGCATTACATTCAATTACATTACATTGCATTACATTACACTGCATAATATTACATTATGTTATATTACATTTAATATTAATTACATTTGATTACATTCAATTACATTACATTACATTGCATTACATTACATTGCATTACATTACATTGCATTACATTACACTGCATAACATTACATTACATTAATTACATTGCATGACGTTACATTACATTATGTTACATTACATTATGTTACATTCAATTACATTACGTTACGTTACATTCAATTACATTCAATTACAATCAATTACATTCAATTATATTAAATTACATTGCATCACATTACATTGCATTACATTTCATTGCATTACATTGCATTCTATTTCATTGCATTACATTACATTACATGACGTTATATTACACTACACTAGACTACCTTACGTTACATTACTTCATGTTACATTACATTACGTTACATAACATGACGTACGTTACACTACACTACCTTACGTTACATACCTTACATTACATCATGTTATATTACATTACGTTACGTTACGTTACATTCAATTACATTCAATTACAATCAATTACATTCAATTATATTAAATAACATTGCATCACATTACATTGCATTACATTTCATTGCATTACACTACATTACATTACATAACATTACATTACATTACATTACATTACATTACATTAATTACATTACATGACGTTACATTACATTATGCTACATTACGTTACGTTACATTCAATTACATTCAATTACAATCAATTACATTCAATTATGTTAAATTTCATTGCATTGCATTACATTACATTACATGACGTTATATTACACTACACCAGACTACCTTACGTTACATTACATCATGTTACATTACATTACGTTACATAACATGATGTACGTTACACTACACTACCTTACGTTACATACCTTACATTACATTATGTTATATTACATTACGTTACGTTACGTTACATTACATAACATTACGTGACATGACATGACATTACACTAGACTAGACTAGACTAGACAATACTATATTAGACTACACTACACTACACGACTCTAGACTAGACTAGACTAGACTACACTACATTACACTACACCAGACTGGACTAGACTAAACTACACCACGTTACACTATGTTACACTACATTACACTATGTTACATTACATTGCACTGCATTGCACTACGTTACATTACATTGCATTCCATTTCGTTACATAGCATAGCACTGCATTGATTAAAACATACAAGCATACCTTAAGTCAAGATGATGGCCAGAATCTAGAAGAACTTATTTTGCTTGGGTTCATATTTGGTGGTTCCCTTTAGTCATTTTTAGTACACCAAGATCGATGTTCACTTTTCCCCAAGAAATCTTCAACTGATTTTTTCTTGGACTTCAATTTTATCTTTAACAAATACCACAGTTGTAAGTTGTTGCTACCCTCAAGTAATGTTTTCTTGAGTTTGTTATTTCATTTTTTGCGTTCCTTAACAAGGAAGGAAATCACCTTCAGTCTTTTAATGACAATCATATCTTATGTGATGGGAGAAGGGAACCTGGTAGGGTTTGCTTTGCATTTAATCCCTTCGACTTTTACGGCCGCTGTGCTAATTGACGAGTTGATTTATTTTGCTTTTTATTTTGCTTTTGTTCGTGTCCAATTAAAATGCTAGATTTAAGCTGGTTTAATCATTTTTCAATTTTGCTTGCACTGTATCGAAGACTCCGACTAGGGTGGTTATGCTAAGACTGGCTAATTACTGCTTCTGGTATTGGCCCATATACTCACTCACAACCATTATATGTGACTTGGTGTTGCATTTCATATCAAAGAGAGGTGGCTAATACAGCACCTCATCCCTTTGCGGCTCAACGAGAGGAACCTCCACGTGGTGAGCCGTGGATGATGCTGTTTTCAGCATGAACGAATCCTCTCAACACACAGGTACCGTGTTCTTAATATCTTATTTTTGCGGGATCACAAAACATCGTTTGTCTGAAGTTCGCCCAGCATTTCACTCTCCGTGTAAGTACTGCTTTTGACTTCGTCAACGCTGCTTAATCGGGTTGTAGAGTGATATGCCGGAGGGGTCTAATGACTGCGTATTTTGCGTGAACCCTCAAAGAGAACTTTGAGACTCGGTGGCGTTCACTAGCTCTCCGTATTACATACGACCTAGACGCTTAGCCGCAAGGCTTGCCTGTACCATACATACAATACATACAGCACCTCAGTTCCCGTAGTGTTAAATGGTGGGCCTAAAAGAGGAGCAGCTTCATAAAACTGGTCGAATACTGAATATCAGCATATAGCAGCTTTATCACATAAAGGGCTCTAATTTTTTGCAGCTTTTAATCCCGCCAGACTAAAAAGTTTTCAGTCTGAGCATGTACTTATGTTGACTTCCTTATATGAGTCAGCAGACGTGGTCAGCAGCAAGGTACGTGGTAAGGAGAGGAGGATTCAGGACACATCTTTGCTTAACACTGTGGTTTAATCGAATGGGGTCAGTGACTTTCATCTCGTTGAAACTTAGCCTGTCAAGCCACTATAGAATTCTCCGTTTAATGTAATGAAAGGCTGAAGGCAGTGGTACGCCTCCGACACCTACCCCTGCATCTGTGTGCCAATATTATTAGAGTCTTTTGAGAAGTTCAACTGCTTATTCTTGGGATTGTCTCGGAGGAAACTACTGAACCGACTGTCCTGTACTATGGTTTATTAGACCCTTTATTAAGTCTGTTCAATATTATTTTTCCCAGGACTTTACCAGCAAGGATACGTTGGTTACAATACTCATTTAGTCTTGTCGAGAGGGGGTAACCAAGGTAGTTACCAGGGGGTCTTGGGCTCGAAGGACCGGCAAAGAACAAGGCATGGAGTTGTCATTAATTTGCTAGGTGGAAAACCATTAATTCACTGTTTTCTATTAGAAGCGTGATTAAAATAGTGAGATTTAAGAGGGTATTTCCATCTAAAAGATAAAGTTTCCAACCGCGTATACTGGGTGTTTCCGTAGAAGGGCATGACTCAAGCATAAAAGGGCGCAGACTGTAAATTTTCCCGGTCCGGCCCCCTCAGAGACCAACTCTGGGGTCCAGGTAGTCTTTCGACCGCCTTGCACTCAATTGAAACAAAGATAATAAACAATGCACAAACAAGAGAAATAACAAATCAATATTTAACGGAATGAAAGCATAACATAATTAATATATATATTACAATGGAATGGAAATACAATTTTTTGGAGTTTTGCATTCATTTACCGTTATTCTTGTCACATCTTTGAGTTGAATGAAGAGCACTTTTATAATGTTTTCATACCCCTGAAAGACATTAGGAGATACAATACATATTAAAGACGAAACGAATACACAACTGCTTTGAGATGGATCAAATGGAAGTGAACCGTGAACAGGGTCCTGGCATGAGTCATGCTGATGGGAAAGTTGTTCAACAATGTAACATATTTTTCTCAGACTTTGTTTACTCTCCTTAAGGAATAAATTGAGACTTCTGCGTTTATTACTCATGTTCATGACAAGCAAAGTACCCTTCATTAGCATAGGTAAGCAAAATTAGTACATAGGGTGGGGTCAATCTAGTCCTAAATTGTTTCTTAGTTATCAGCGAGACTGGAAAAATGGAAGGGGCTAGGTAAAACTCTTCCTTGTTTGAATATTCAATTCTGTGACCACACATTAAGATAAAATTGGCAGTTAACAAACCAAAAAGAAAGATTTTACCATCTCATCAACTAATGCTACATTAGTTTGTTTTCAGAAACTTTAAGTGACTTAAGTATCATTTGAAAGGCCCTTTACTCAAGGACTTCAAGTACTTTGAGTTTTAAACAAAACAAATTTTGTTATGCATATAAGAAAGTTAATCTTCTATTACAATGGCATGTCTTAGTCCGCTTTTAAGAGCTATTTCTCAGAACACTTACATATATAAACATCGTAAGGATCTTAGGCATTACGAAAAACCTAGCGTATTAGAGTTTAGGAAAAATACTGTAGATTAGGATAAATATATAATTTAGTTTTTGCTGCTTTTCTGTTGTGTGCTAGGATCAGTGTAGAATCGATACATAGAGGCCATTTCAAGCCATCACGATTGCATAAGATTATGCTTTAGTAGAATGGATGATCAAGTTTTGAAATACGCGAACTTTGAGTGCAATGGAAGATGTAAAAATAGACAAGGAGAAAAATTTCTCCAGGCCTAACAATAGCGAACTGGGATCACGGCCACAGAGTGGGGGACGTGGGGGTATTCCCCCAGGGCTTCAAGGTCTAGGGGCCTAGTAAAATGAGAGCAACATTTTTGTTGCAGTCGAAATTTAATTTTAAGTATATCAAAGGAAGCTAACTCCGAATAGCAGATCATTGTGTTGTTAAAACTGTAGATTCAGAAAAGATGTTTAAATAGCAAAAGAATGCAGCAATTTTCAAATGTTCAAATCCTTTTGTTAAACAGCAAAGATTTGATACTGGCTTTAGGCTCTACATTATTAAGTCCGTATATCCAGTTGTATTTGCTATTTTGTCTAGTTGTAAACTAGTGTTGTATCTGAACAAACAGTTGAAAATGAAGAGGAAATTTCAATCTAAGGCTAGCAACACCCCAAAACAAGTCAAAGTGACTTAAAAACGAATCAAAACAATCAAGAACGTTTAAGCAGCTTGGTTGGGAAAAATATTACGGAGAACAATATGGCAGAAAATCCAGAATAGTGATTGCCACCTTTGACTGATGTAGAAGGGAAGAAGGTAAAACCAAGTGAAGAGTGAAGAAGAGTTCGAAAAAAATAACGCGGGAAGTAAAAGACAGAAAATCGGAACAACAGATGAACACTTTCCCTTCAAGCAGGGCCAACCAACCAGAAATACATGGCCTTGAGAAAAATGAAGAAGAGCCTGCCTCGGAGCCTAAATGTCAGGTAACAGGTTTCCTACCAGGAAAGGATGTTGCCAACTGGGAAAGACTTAACAACAGAGAGAGAAAAGATATTGCTGCCAATGGTCTCCCACCAAATCCAGACAAGTTCTCAAGGGACCAAACGAACAGAGGCTTTTCAATGAGCATACTAATGAAAATAACGCCAAATGGCTGGCTTTGAGTAATAGCTGTAAAGAACACTTTTGTTTTTTCAGGTGTTTGATTAACAAAAGCCCACCATCTCAAGAACATGTTTGATTCAGCCACCCAAAAATGGGCTACAAAGGCAATTAACAGAAACTTTATCATAAAATCAAACCTCACAAGCAGAGTATCATGCACATTACCAACTATATGAAGTGGAAAGTTCTCGAGGTAACAATTGAAAGACAGTCTGGTATTGATTACCAATGTCAGAAGAAAGTTAATAAAGCGAAACAGTATTGGTGGGAAATACTTAGACGCTTATTGAAAGCACAAGCCATTGTAGATTGTTTGAATTTATTACCAACCGTCCAAACAATCAAAGTGGCATGAAATCAAGGAGCAACGAAAGCAATAAATCAATGAATACCAAAACGATTTGATCATAGATGACATGGAGGATAAATTTCATCATTTCACAAAGTTTCAGAATTCGTTTGGTGTTATGGATGTCTAGAATACTCTAGAAAATGTACGTCTAGAACCTTCTAGAAAATGATATATATATACTTAGAATCTTCTTGAAACCTTCCCTGTGCTACAGGAACAATACTGATGCAATGTTTACATGAAGCTTCTAGAAAGTTCCATTTGATTCTACTTTGTTCTAAAAGTTTCTAGAATGTTCAATTGTGTTCTGTAGCATTCTATACTGTTCTGGAGTGTTCTACTGACTTCTAGGTGAACTTCTCGAACCTATGTAAGCAGTTGCTTTCTAGGAATTTGATTCCTTCGATTAAGATGCATGTAATTAATCTCTGATGGAATATAGAGTCAGAGAAATCTCTAAAGCTGTAAAGAGATTTTTTTAGTATGTTAAAGGATATACTTATGGAGTTTGTATATCACAGCCTACTTGTTAAAGTTCTCCATCTAGTTCCTTTATACTCTCTACTCGCCATTAAGAAACTTTATTAACCCTGTACGTATTTTGTGGACAACAGTGTTAAAGTTACGACAATTGGGACCGCTAAAAATTGAGCATGTGCCATGTTGGATTCTGATTAACGTAAAGAAGACAGAAATTTGTACCCACAAATATGTGTCTGTTTGCGACCCTTCTTATTGTTTTCCAGGATTTGTTCCTTCAGAGAAACGTCTATTTAGCAAACTTCCAGTGATAAAAAATCTCTTGGGACAGGCTATTAAGTCTTATGGTCCTTTAAATTGACAACAAACTAACAAGACACAAGGATTATGAAATACTTATTGACGTTTTTACAGCCAAGAAAACAAGAAAGATTAACGTTCAATTGACTTCTTTTTTGAGATCTAAGAAATTAAATCGACAGAAAGGCTTTTGACACTTTGCCTATAGAATTACCCAAACGTAACAAAAGTTGAGGTAAGAAGTATGAATAGAACATATTTTGAAATGCATTTTACACTTATGTAAAGGGAATGTTTGCAAAAATGTCCCCGTATCCAGTTTGTTTGCTCGCTTTGCTCGAAGAAGGCCTCGTTTTCAGTTTTGCTCGGGGCCTCAAATCTCTCGCCGGCTTACACTGCTTAGATTTATCATAGATTTTTTAGTGTCTTCACTGCAATTACGCGGAAAACTCACAGTCTGCTGAGAAAGTTGATTAAGTGCCATTAAATTCAATGCAGTACAAGTCAACTCAATTAATTTGCCCATAAACCAATCAATCTATTAACCAATCCAACCTTCCATCCTACCTAATCTAAATGACAGTACACAAAAACACCCGGTCAAGATAACACTGGTCTTAAACTGAAAAGACGAGAGAGATTTTAAGGTCGGTCATCAAACTCAAAAAACCTGACGATATTTCAGCAGATGTCGCCTTAACTTGTAGGAGCGGTAAACTCTGCAACTTAATAGACCACGTTTCTGAATAAAAGATCAGCAATTTGTGAGTGCACAAGTCAACAATCATTGAATAGGACATTAATTGACACGCCTTGTATTTGATGCATGCTGATTGATAAATTGGGTCCTTAATCACTACGAAAACTATCCCTTCTCGCCATTTCAATGAATGGAAGTGATTTATCAGAAAAACGACTTTTTCGGTCTTGTTCTTAAGGAAGTAACACTAATGAGCTCTCATGGAAGAGCTACATTAAATAAATTGCAACAACTGCAGCCTTGCAGATCAATTTTCTTGTTCTTACATACTACTATATTAAGCCTAACACTATCGTTAACCTATGTTAAATACTGAAATTGGAACTTCTGTTTTATTGGAGAGAACTATCCATTCGCGAAATTTCGAACTAAAGCCATTCTGTCGCATGACTAAGGCATTGTAGGTCGAAAATCTGCGATTTTTCGTTCTCTTCTACAAGAGGGAGGTAAAGTTAAGAATCTTGTATTTCACTAGTTGCATACAAACTCAACGGCACTACATTTTTGCTTATCATTATGCCCACAATGTAAGACTGCCAATTGCTTCAGTCTACTCGATCGAATTTGAAATAGGCTATTTAATGTAGATAACCAAGAAGTAGCATCTTCATTGGCCTCACTGTCTCTTTACCATGATGCTGTTTCTCTCGTATTGATCCGTAAATAATGTCAAAGCTGCTGCTACAATCAGATGTCTTCTTCTGGAACTACCCTCCGAACGGTTCAGGGAACAAAGCTTCTTGTCTTTACTAGACCTTTTCCAATTCTCGTCCGTACAATGCCTATGTATCACTCAGTGGCGGCTGGTGCAAATTTGTTTAAGTGGGGCAATATCTCTGATAGGTTTTCACAACGACACCGAGCTGAACGTTTTGCACACAACGTTCCCTATGATTTCTTGAGATAA
>JANTCA010000382.1:0-12729 GCA_024741275.1 Chironex yamaguchii
ACGAAAAAAGCTTTTAAGTATGATTTTAGCGCAATGTCGCAAATTTTCAAGGCGATTTTCAAGTTTTGTACCACAAAGAGATTATTCAAGAGAAATGAAACAAAATCATACGTTTTTGCTTTAGATACTACAAATATCTTACGCTGACGAATGGTTAAGCTGAAAAAAGGAAAAAATTAATGAATTTCCCTTTACCCACCGCTGGGTTTCGTCTCCTGATTCCAAGGACTTTGAAAGTCCTTCGCCAACTCTTTGCGCCGTGATGACACAGAGGTTTGAATGTTGACTTTTGAGTCTGAGGGTTGCTAGTTTCAGCCCGGTTGGCTTACACTATGCCGCTATGGTGGTAATGCTAAACTTGTGAGTAATATCTATGTATAAAGAGTGTGCCATTCATTTTTGGCTTGTGCTCTCAGTAAATGTCGCCTTTTAAATCTTGTCGGAGGGACAGGCCTGTACATCGATTTTAACATCGACTTTTGAGTCTGAGAATTGTTGGTTTGTTTCCCATCGGCTTCCTTTTCAGGTATAACTATTGTGCTTATGCTCCACTCATTGTAACCAATATATATCAAAGCACTGATATGTCTTTTAAATTGATTTTTGATATTTAACACTATCAAAGGCGGAAGTCACGACAGAAATAAAATTGAATTAAGGGGTGAATTTTTCTGACACCAAACCTTGGGTTTTGGTCCGTGCTATCAAGGACCTAAAACGTCCTGTTTGTCAAATTTTGGTGTCGGAATAGCAAATTTTGCAATCAAGCCTTCCCAGGGGGTACTCCCGACTTTTCTATACGGGAGGTCTGTGTCAATATTTGGGGTCTGAGATTTTACAAATAATTATATTTGGGGTATGCGAAATACAGCTTAAAAAAAACTCAATATGGGTCTGAAAATTGAAAACGAAGTTGTAAAAGAAAACCAAATTCTAAAGTTCTAATAATATGAATATTATCATGAATATTAGAATTAGGGTACTAAGAAAATTGAAATGGAATTGAAGATGTGAGTGAACAAAATTTTACGAAAGTGGTAGTTGAACAATCCTTTTGTGGTACAAAACTTGAAAATCACCCTGAAAATTTGCGACATCGTGCTAAAAACCAGCTTTTTTCGTCTGACACTTTTCAGAGTATGAATCATCAGAAAGGAAAGTATATGCATATGGCAACCTAAGACTTTTATAAAATGTTTTTCGTTTTTCGTACGACGTTTTTTCACTTGGACTCTTCCAATGTTTTGTTTCTTCATTTTCCTTTCTTGTTTATGATTGGCTAGTTTTGATACATGCTTCGTATAAATAGGTTGTCCAAAATATGTAGCAATATTTAGGGTCTCAAAAGTTTGATACTCAATATTAGGAGTACCTCAAAACTGTGACTCAATATTTGGGGGTCAACAAAAAATTGCTGGCATGGACCCCCGTATAGAAAAGTAGGGAAACCCGGGAAGCCTTGGCATATTTTTTGTAACGCACTTAATGTGAATCAGATAAGAATTACAGTGAATTTTGATTTATCCTTTGGGCCAATGGAAGCAGTGACAGATTATGGTGAAAGAGGAGCTGTTTACGCTGATTATGCCTAAGGAAATGCCCATGTTACGGTCAAAGACGACCTTTCACAAGGTGAACGAGAGCAACAAATACAAATAGTAACTGCCACACTTTGAGCTATCGTCTTTCTTCTGTGTGATTCTGGATTTCGCCGTTTTCAGTTGGACACATAAGGTGTCACAAGTCATAGTCAATGACATGGCAAGAGAGGAGGGATACCTACATGATTGTCAATTAACCTAACATTATTCTGCATTAACGGTTAATGTATGATTTGTAGCAATTAGTAAATGACTTTATTACCTGGACATGCAAAAGAGCAACAGATGATTTAAATAACTGCAGGAAGACTTCAAATGAAATTTTTTCCGTAGTTAAATGAATTGAGAAGAACAGATAGACTATTTTGAGTTTAAGGTAAAATTTACAATTAATGAAAATGGAGGCGTCAAAGCAAATTTGTAGCTTTAGAAATAAAAAATAAACATAATGGCAAGAGCTCTACAGCTTTCCAGAATAAATGAACTTAAATATAATCAAATATGTTGTTGTAATAAGATACACCATTGCTTCCTCTCAGTTTGGGAGGTCAAAAGCCTAGTGTAGTGACATCTACTCTCACGAATATACTTGAAAATACTTTCCTTGGTCTTTCATGCTTCATTGGAAACACTTTGATAGAAGCATGCTATGCGACCTCTACAAATTACATATTTAAGCACAGCCAGAAAAACAATTTCGGGATTTATTTTACACTGCAAAAACTTTAACAATAACAGCTCCCATTACTTTTTAAAACGAATAATTACAAAACAGATTATGTTTGTAAACACTCTGGATGGATAAGAAACACGACAGCGTAGCATAACTTTTCATCGTCTATGTAACATTATATACAACTAAAAGGATTCTGGTTAGAATCCGAATCTACGTCAATGCAAAAGAATGACTGAAGTAATTGTTACAAGAGTAAAAGTCGCATGAAGAGTATTCTTCCTTGCAACTCTTCTTAAGCCTGGCCCTGGAATCAGCTGAGCATGTTACGACCAAAGGTAACGCTTTATCAACAAGATGGTTCAACTACAGACAATCTATACTTCCATCTATCCTCTAAGGCAGAATGAGTTGGCACTCTCACGTTCAAAAAGTCTTTCATAATAGGGCAAGCGATTGTCAAAAGCCAATGCCCGCCGTCTAACAACGTTTAATATGCTTTATCATCAGGATCTCAACATTTCTAGAGCTAAAAAGATGGTCTTTTTCAACTGCAAAAGAATAAATAAAAGATAACTCACTTGCTAAGGAGGGGTTCTTCTTTTATTCTCCCACAAGACCTCTGAGCCCTAATTGCCTAGTAGCTTCGGGAGGAGAGGGAGCAACTCGGTGCATCTCGAAAGTACTGAAATGAAGTGAGTTCATCAATAGTGAGCTTCTGTTACAGCAATTTTAAACAGGGTCACCATTTTCACCCTTTTAAGTTTCATACTAAATTCCCTACAATGCACTTACCCGAAGCAATCGCTGTAGCAGCGACTGTCGACTTGTCGGTGAAACATCCGTTTGATTTAAAGGAGGGTTATCCGTCGAATCAGGTTCCTCAACAGATAGGGAAGAACCAGTTGGCTCTGGAACTGGTAAATTCGCAGACGTTGAGATGTTAAGCTCTTTCAGTGGGTTTCCTTTCGTCACTTGATATCGAACAGTTTGAGTAAGAGTCTCTCCCATCCCTGTGGGTCGCTAAAAGCAAAGAGAGAATATTGTATTAGTTTCAAAAAGTTACCTTTCCATCCATTATCCGATTGGTGATTAGGAAGGCGCTCATCTCGGTTTCTTTAATCCTTCAGCTTCACAGCTGCTCAAGCAAACTGAATGCTGCATTTGAAAAATGGCTTACCGGTGGAACTGCAAGTTTAACTTCCATAGTCTTAAATACATGTACCAAATGACAGGAAGGAAGGTAATTTCTTTGGTATGACGTTGCCAAGGAATAGCACCAAAAGCCTTGAGACAAAGCAAGCACTCCAACAGTAACGTGCAAATAAAATGTTCTCTTCGCGATCTCAATCTTGTATACTAACGCCGAATAGCGACTTTCATTTTAACATAGCACTGAAATGTTCTTAAAAGCGGTTGCAGTAATCACTTCTCTTGGCCCCCAAGCCTCATATTTGTTCAAGATCGAAGTGAGTGGAAGTCTAAAAGTCAGTTTCTGAAGCCATGGCCCTGGTTCCCATTTTAATGACATTTAAAACAGATCAAAAGCGTATATTAGTAAAGTTGTTTTTCGATATCACACTTTATTGGCACGATAAAAACAACAGAATAATACATGAAGAGGAATAAATGAAAGAAAGGGACAAAACAGGAAGATAAGGATCACACAGAGAGAAAAGGATAAAAAAGACAGAAAAGGATGAGACAATTAAGAAAGGGAGAGGGATGAAACAGCAAAGAAAAGATGAAGCAACAAAAAGGAAAAGAGATGAAAAAGCAAGGAAAGGATAAAACAAATAAAAAGGATAAAATAAATAAAAAGGAAGAAACAAATAAAAATGGGAGAAAGAAGAAATAAAGGGATAAAATAGAAAACAAACGAAAGTGGCGTTAGGATCTTCAATTTATGTTAATCCCATATAAAGCCCGCACTGTCTATATTGTTAATAAATATTACGTTACATGCAAACATTCTAATGACGTACGATGTTGGTCTGGAGACACTACGAGACTCGTTAAAATAATCTTTCGTATCAACAGAAAGTTTATCATATTATGGGGTTTTCCAAGTATTTCCTCTTAGTAAGCATTTGTAAGATAAAATGATAAGTAGTCATTCTATCCCTAACAGATCTATCTAATTCTTTACAATATTCAATGCCTTGGACGCCAAAATATGATAACAATATAATTTACTTTTCATAACAAAAGTTATGCAAGGTCAAGTATAATATCTGATGCACACTAACATGGCGCCATAGCAATACTTATCAGTTCTCAACCACAACATAACTGCGGTCAACAGAAATCCTGTTACAGAGTCTTACAAATCGTGCATCTTTGTTTACCAAATGGTGCACAAAAGTGTAGGTGTATTTGTTAAGGGTAGTGTCGTCGCACAGTCTTTCAGTATTTGTGAAACGAAAAACCTCTTGCAGTGAGCAGAGTATTCTCACGTGACAAAGGAATCTTAGCTGCCACATGTCGTAGGGACAGTTACTTCATTAGAATTCGTGGTTTGTTCGAATATTTTCAATTTTCAAGTGGAAATAGTAAAATTCGTTAGTTGATTTCTTGTGGATTTCCGGCTTTGTTAATTTACTCTTACGTATTGGAAATGGCTGTAGAACTTAGCATCTTGCATCATTAATGTACCACATAATCACTCCTGAAGGGGGCGCTTACACATCGGGTAGCCTCACCTTCGCCTTTTGCCACAATGACAAAACATCACAGCTTTTTTCTATACATAAAGGCTTATATAGGAACATTTCTAAATTAATGATTGCTAGTTAAAGATAGTAATGCTAGTCATTACCAAAATTCTTGAACACTAACCACGCCCTACTGGGATGATTATTGTAACAGTAAAAGTTAGTTACTTGAATTCTCATGTGCTGAATATACTTAAACAGAAAATTACTGTAATCCGTGTAGGTGGACAAGTATTAGGAATGATTGTTGCAATTATGGTGGCCTGATTTTAGGTCTGGAATGGTGTGGGATATTTTAAAGACTATATAAAGATTTACATTTTTGTACATTTTTCAGTTGTTATTCCAGTTCGTTGTATCACATGTTGTAATCACTTATGGGCCCAGTTTATGCTGTGAAGAGAGTGATTGTGCTACTTTAGCAATACGTGGTGATGATCATACCAGAAAACAATGTCAAAAGGAGACACAGTCGTCACAGAGATTCAGGAAGGCAGAAGAAACGCTTGAAGAAGCCTAACAAGTGCTTCAATAGTGACAGGCCAGTACACACTGCAAGGCACTACACGAGCGGAAATCTCATATTGTAAAAGAGTGAAAGCCATAGTGGATCAGCCAATGCAGACAGTAACGTAGGGAAGATTATGGTGGCTCCCTATTTATGATGGAAGTTGGAACAGATGCTGCATTGCAAGCAGCGAGGATGACTCTTAGATTGTTGACTTAATAACAAAGTGAAGTGTCAGGACCAAAAGTAACTTTGGCGAAGTGTCACAAGGATGGCTTTGTGACAGGGATGGAAAATATTGGAAGCGGGGTTTTGTGAAGGATGTGCAGAGGGTAAGACGAGTTGTGGACTATATAAGTCACCATAAGAGATCAGAAACACATCAAAACTGCTGGTGGTGTACAATGATATCTGTATTTCAATGCAGACAAAGAGTGTTGGTGGTAAACGATACTTGATCACATTCATAGACTACTACTAATAAGCGACTAAATTTAAAGCATACCAGTAAAGTTTTCTAGAAATTTGAAGAGTTTGAGGCAGCTGCAGCGTATGAAGTTGTTTATGTCGGTTTGCTCCGCCACTGGCTACTGCATCAGACAAATCTGAAACTGTATGCGTACAGCTCAAAGTCGTGGACTCTGAATATTGCTTACCAGCAAACGACCAGACGGCAACTTCACTAAAATGTTATGTACAGCCTGAATATCTCTTGAAGGCACCACCTAACAAACAAATCTCTTCATGGATGCCTGTCACTTGTAACTTATGTTCCGAGGCGGCAACCTCAAGCCTCTGTGGACTACGTCTCTCCTCGTGACAAGTCTGCAGGAAGATGAGCATACCTTCGATTTCCCAAAGAGGAGATTTGGCTGCTCATGCTCATGGTAATCATAGAGAAAAACACTGGCCTTACGAAAGCAGATCTGCTGGCTGCAGTAGGCATTAGAGGGCTCTGGACATCGAACTTTGTCAATGTGTTAGCACCGTCTGCAGGTATCGGATGATTCAAGACAAAGACAAGCCAAGTCAATTGATATGCCCCACACAGAAGTTATCTAAACGAAAACGAGCATTGTCTATAGAGCGCGGTGGTGTCGTTATGCTGATGCTTTCTCATGTTTCCGAAATGTTTTCCAATAAGCCGGAATACTCGGAGAACAGAAAAAGAGTGATAGAACGGTCACTCGAATGTGATTTCTGGAATTTCCTATTTCTTTTCTTGGCGTCTGTCACTGCCGCCAAGCAAATACAACACTGTGCACGTTTGTGTGTACGTGCATGTATACATGTGTGCGTTTTCTCTAAGTTGCGATCCACATGCATTTCAAAACTTATCGTACTATCATACTTAGAATCTGGCCTGTGGTCTGAAGGCTCGTAAAGTAGGGTTATCCATAAGCCTCTGCTGTGCTGACAGACCTGGGGCCTTAATGTATTGTCTCGTTAACGTGTCGATTTTCTTGAGAATACAATGCGTCACAATTAGGAGATGCCGACAATTATCAACTCACGTATAACAGTTCCTTGAGACCAAGTAAATCAAGGCTTAAGTCAGTTCAAGTTTAGTTCATTTTATGCCAATAATAGCACTAAAACACCGAACATTGACGATATCGTTCATCACGTGTCCATTATTTACCAAGGATTTAAGCGTGCAAAGTTTACAAGACCATTGAGTATACTGAAAATGACGTGCAAATACAATTTAAAATACGCTGTCCTTCAAAAGTCAACATTACACATTTCACCAACATCGGAGAGGTTTAAACTTCGGTGTCCTGTGAGATTGGGTATTGTTGTCATGACACATTTTAGGTATCATGGCGTGTTATATTCATGCATTCCAGAAATGAATGAACTGGTTTCCGAGACTGCAATGAAAGTCAATCTGACCATCTTCTGCCATATTGCCGATCAGGCTCTGATTTCATGTAGCTTTGCTCAAAGCCACCCGATACAGCTAATAAAAGTAAAGCTTTAACTGCTGAAGACATGTAAGTTTTGTCAAGAGCACTGACTGTGGAAGAAATGATTTAAGTTATAGGAAGTCAGAATGGAGTTACGACATACCTCATTCGATTTCCTTGGATTTGATAAGTCTAAAGGTAAGAGATAATCCAGACGGGATTATGGCTGACCATTTACGAGGTGTGTTTGAAGTCAACCATCATTTTCTTACTTCGACACGAATCTTGGCAAGATAGCGTGTTCAGCACGTTGCTCGAACTTTCCTTTCGCTAACAGTCACAAGAAACCAAATTGGTTGCCATGTTCTACTAAAGACTCAGAAATACAATATACAGCGAATTTAAATCCATGACCCTAGTTGTTCTCTCCAGCAAAAATAAAAAACAATTGTCAGTTCATGTTACTTAAATCCAAGTTACGCAGTGACTGTGAGACTGTTTTCAAAAACCTGCCGCTCCAATCCGGAAGAATACTTTAAATGTGAACATTAAAGAAATATGTCTAGGGTGTGTGTCTCTTCGGCTATCAATTTTGTGCGAGTTATCACCAATGCCTTAATTTGCTCTCACAATCAACGCGACTAGCTTTAACGCTTAAAGATTACTTGTTCACGTTATCACAAATGCAGACCGAGACTTCATAGATGTTTATTTACAATTTGATGTTCAACAAAGGGATGTGTAATGTGTAATCCGTTCCTTTTTGTATTCAGCCTACAGGAACCACACAGAGAATAGCCTTTTGAGTGCGCAGTAATAAAGGTTTTCAGCGAATGATAGGTAAATTGCTTGCAATCATGCAAAACTTAAGACTTGTAGTGGCTAAGTTAACTTCATTAAATTCATTCTGGCAAACTGGAGTTCTCTTCCTCAATTGACACAGACACAAAAACAACAGGATGTGGTCAAACCGTTTTCTAAAAGCAATGTGATGGAAACAACTCACGACATGGGTTCGTTGTGTACAGCATAGTGAAAACAGAAATTTCCCCCTTTTTCTGTTTACCAGGGCAAAGGTTTCTCGGGGGGGTGGGAAGAGCTTCCTTTCCGGCGCTGGCCAAGCCCCGAAGAAGTACTCAATAGATATTAACATACTTTCTTATACAAACATTCTCCAAATAGCTCCCTTCCTTCACCGTCAAATTTTTTTGTTCTCCACCTAAAGTTGTCAACTACTTCTTACACCACTGTGGCTAGTTATTTTTAAGCGGGTAATTTGAACTTAAAAGTTCCCTGGTCACCTATATTTATCTTATAATCATGTAAACTTCCCCGTTAGCTTAATTTAAATGATTTCTCGACCCGCTAGCAAGGCGGGAATAAAAATAAGACTTGTCTGGAGAGTAGAATATACCGTTTCTACTGTCGTAAGTATTTTCATAAAAAGTAAGATGTGCAACCGAGCCTGTGACTAACTAGGGAACAAGGAACCTAGTCTTCCTTCTAATTGTGTCACACGTCGTCATTCGTTGCACTTGGAATTAAAGGGAGTTAGTACGCCATCTTCAGAAGGTGCTTTACCTTTTCTAGAACATACTTCACTTCATCTAGCCCGTTTGACGATCGTCTCGCTCTCAAGTTTGTTGCCCATTTGCAAGGTTTCACAGGCTAGTTTTCCAATAGCCGGGTCATTGCTACATTCTCAGCTGGAACTGCCACCGACAAGATAGAACATACGAATGACAAAGCTGAGTGGATCGTGGTTAAGTGGCTTTAATATATTCCCTACACCACACAAATTGGCATGGGTAAACTGAGTTGGGGAAGCAGTGCATTGTCCTAAGCAGTGTTCTGCCAAATTATTTTACCTAAAATTGCTATAAGAAATAATCCTTATACAATTAAATTGAAATAAATTGTAGTGCTAAGACGAGTCAAGTAAAGGTCATGAAAAAACACTTGAAAACATCCTATCGTTCTTAACCTGACTACAACATAACTTCTCGCGTTATTATCTTATGAAAGGACCTTGCAAAAGTCTCTCTAGTGATGGTGAATATTCACATAAGGATTAGTTTGCTTTATAAAGAATACTTTTGCAGTACCACAGCAGACGTTGCCATGCAAAAAGCAATACATATCATCTGTACCTGAAACGGAAAATGGTGAGCTTTTACCACACTCCCCTTTCTTGCGTCGTTAAATGCAAAATATAGCAGTTACGATAAAAACTGGATTTGAGGGAGGTGTAAGAGAGGAAAGAGGATGAAGTCATGTAAAAGCATGGTCAGTTTCACAATCTTGTGGCCCTTAAGGACAAGAGTAAAAGGTCAAACGTTGAATTCAAAACAAAGTTCAAGAGAAGTCAACTTCAAAAAGCAATAAAAATGCCCTACGATCTTACGTCCAGCTTAGTGGCAGCACAGCTGCAAATGTATTTCTTATAATCAAGGATCATTTATATTTTGACGCCTAATTCTGCTATTCTGTATCAGGGTGAAGAACTAAACTTAATCAAATATGTAAGCGGGATAGTAGGTTTCAGGATGAGAACAAATCATGTTATTTTCGACGTAAATAAATTTCAACTTCAGGATTATTTTCAACGTAATCCGAGAAAGGAGTGCGGTTAGCTGCATATTTTTTTTCAAATTGTTAAAGGATCACTTCGGTTGGACAATTCACTTATGTAATGACATTAACGCCAAATAGCGTTATGACTCCAAAATATTTCTTTTCACGAGCATTATCACAGTTCTATTTTAAGTATCGATATAAATTCCTAAGAGGTAATTTTATAAGTACGTAACAATTGGGGTGGAATAGTTGTCACTTTTGTAACACTGTTATGAAAAATATAGGGGTGGGGGTGTCAGATTACATTACGTTACGTAACGCCAAAAACTTTTAGTCCAATATTTCTACTTGTTTACTTTCTGCATAGTAAAAGCATAATGAGAATTTGGTGATACCTGATGCGCTAAATTTCAGCCACTTTAAGCCTGAATATTCTTGTAGACTTAATTCACTTTAAAAATTTTGTAATCACTAATGGTTAAACTGGGAATCAGACTTTAGTAATATTATAAATTGGGAGTAAGTTGAAGAATTTATCACGCCAAAAAATTATTTGAAAATCTATAGGTTACAACCCAGCTTATTATGTTGTTACATACGTTAAATTAAATTTTATTACACAAAGCCTTTTTTATTACATTACATTGTATTGTATCATTTTAAGGATAACGTATTGTTCCTTTTTGTTATGTTGTATTATAATACATAAATTATCATTTTTTGCTATACTATATCATGTTATATTAATACACATAAATTGAGCCTGACGGACTTGTCTCATGTAGGGAGGGGGGCTTCTTGCAAGAATGTTACGTAACAAAGAGGGAGCATCAACTGGATTATGACATGTTGTGACATGGGGTGGGGGGTCAAAATGACAATTTTTTCCATTATATACTTTTTGAATGACCTAATAGAAAGATAACACAATGTGATCATGTCCTGGTTTTTCACAGTAGTATAAGTTAACATATATTTTCCCTTGATTTATGGTGTTTGGATCAATTAAACGTAATGATTTGTATTTGAAGCTTATCACGCGCACTAGCTTAAGCACGAGAGTCAAATGACGTATCCCATCTCTTCAAACTGCTCTTGCAGCATTGATTGGTTTTTTTGTTTGTGGGATACAGACCGTCTCATTTTCACGTGGATACATCACGGTTTGCAGGAATCATTTATTCATCATATTCCGTGTTCCTTCAACTGAAGACCAACCTCCTGGCCTCATCGTAGTGTAATTCTTTTGACTTTGGTTATTTATGACAATCAGTAATAAGCTATAGACTACATAACTTAATGAGTGTGTAAAAGTAGTTATCAGATTATCATATGACGCGATTAATCGAAGAAGCAAGGAATGGACTGATCATATATTCCTGAATATGCAATTATTATTTTTACTCTTCATTGTATCCGTCATTTTTATGACATATTATCATTATTGTCCTTGTTTTCATTTCTTGCAAAACATGTTAAACTTTTTCAATATTTACCCCGCTGGCTCTAAATTTACCCCTAATTACAGTTCTGGATTATGTCTAAATTAAATATAATGTGTGCCATTGACGTTGCCAACAATAATTTTTGAAAATAATCATGGAATAAAGGTTCTGCTTTACGATGAAAGACAAGGAAATGTGTAGACTTTAATATCAAGCCAATCATTTTACGTAAGAAATAATCATTATTGTCTATCTTGAGATGGTTTAAAATATCCAGTAAGCAGTTATTATTGCTCCACTTAAATTGCTAGTGGTAGATTCTTGGTGCAATAGCCACTGTTCATAGTGTCAACTTGATTTTGATTTGTAACTAGCAAATTTTGGTAGTTGTATCTTAGGGCTATTTTCTGTAGTAGCTTTATCAAAATAATAATAGTAATAGTAATAATAATATTAATAATAATAATAGTAATAACAATAATGATAATACTAATGACATGGGCTGTAGCTATTGCAAGATACGGGGCTGGAATTTGGATTGGAAAGATAGTGAACTGAAATGTCTAGACAGCAGAACAAGAAAACTTATGACAATGTGTGGAGCTTTTCATCCTAAGAGTGATGTGGACAGACTATATTTGAAGAGACATGATGGTTGTAGAGGATTGATCAGCGTAGAAAACTGTGTTAGAAGAGAAGAAAACAATTTAGGCAGAAAACAAGACAGAAAACCCAGGAACGTAAACAGAAATGGATAGAGAAAAGGCCAAAGGGACAGTTTTTTACGAGAAATGCCGGAGAAGGTTGACAAGAAAAAAACATGGAATTGGTTAATTCGAAGTGATCTTAAGGTGGAGACAGAGGCCTTGTTGTGTGCTGCACAAGAGCAAGCTATCAGAACAAATTACATAAAACACCACATTGATAGAAGCAGAGAAAGCCCTCTTTCTAGAATGTGTGGTAAAAGAGGCGAGAGTGTACAACACATAATTAGTGAATGTGGAAAGTTTGCCCAAAGAGAATATAAGAGGCGCCATGATAATGTAGCAAAGAGGATTCATTGGAAGCTGTGTAAGAAGCATACATTAGAACGTAAGGACAGATGGTATGACCATCACCCAGATGGAATAGCACAGAATGATGATGTTAAGTTACTATGGGATATCAATATACAGTGCGACCATGTAATAGTGGCAAGGCGTCCAGACATTGTTATAATTGACCAGAGAAGACAAAGTGGAATAATTGTTGATATAGCTGTACCTGCTGATGGACGAGTGCATGAAAAAGAACGAGAAAAA